>CM024722.1:22384335-22599002 GCA_014182545.1 Eucalyptus globulus | reverse complement strand
GGGCCCGAAACGGCCCAAAACAAGCCCGAAAGGGGCTGGAAACCCACTCGTGGGTTTTCTGCCCTTGGCTGGCCGGAGCAGATCCGGCGGCCAAAACAGCGAGGGGAGACCGGCGGAGAGCAAGGGGGACGCCGGGGAGGTCCGGCGGAGTTGGGCGGTGGCCGGAGGTGGCCGGACGGGGGCTGGACAGAGGCGAACAGGGCTGAGCAGAGCTGGATCGCGCGGGGGAGGGACGGCAGCGGCGACGGACGTGGGGCGGAGGGCACGGTGTGTGCGGGCGGGCGTCGCGGGCGTACGGTGCGGCGGCAGGACGAGCGGCGACGTCGAGCTGCAGCTTCTGGTCTTCCTCCGGCTTCTGGTTCACTCGAACGGAAGGGGGAAGAAAGTGTCGAGGAGAGAGATGAGAGAGAGGAGGAGAGATAAGTATTGACCGGTCAAAGAGGAGAGAGAGAGAAAAGGTAGGCGGTGGGGAAATCGCACGAGGGGAAAGGAGAGGGGAGAGAAGAGAGAGAAAAAAGAAAGAAGAAAAAGAAAGAAAGAAGAGAGAGGGAGAGAGAGAAATAAAATATTACCTTTTCACTTATTTTATTTCATTTCTCTTTCTCTTTCTATTTTCTTTTGGTCTTCAATTTTCTTCCGATAATTTTTTTCTTGAAATTTCGGACTCGTCAATAAATTGACGAACAATTAGACAGATCCTAAAAATAAGAATTATGACGCGCTTAAAGTCGATCCCGAAATCGAGTTCAATTTCGTGTTAAAAATCGATCGGACGTGATTTTAGCCAAATCCAACCATTTAGGTAGCTTTTAGGGATTTTACGGTGATACATCCCTTAACGGCTTTACCCAATATGTTAGTTAACTCGTGAGTGATCGTTCGTAGAGAAAAGGGCCATAGGCGTCGGCGAAATGCCCATTTCTCTTTATCGAAACGGGGTCGAATTTCAGGATGTTACAAAAAAAAACCCTAAATTAGTACATTTATGAAAAATTTACCCAAAAACTAATTTATTCAACCACAAAAAATCTCAAACTGGTATATTTATGACAAATATATACCCTCGGTTAAATTGGATTAATACTACAAAAAAATCAAAAAAATTATAAACTATGACAAACGGAGAATAAAATCCTAAACTGATATACCAATTAACATCATTCAACTTAATAATTTGACGATAAAATTTAACAAAAACTAACATATGGTAAATTTGACACAAGTGTACCAATTTAAGGTAAATTTGTCAAAGGTGTATCGGTTTGGGGTTTTTAGTGGTAAAAAAATTAGTGTTTGGTAAATTTGTCATAAGTGTACCAGTTTTAAGTTTTTAGGGTATTAACCCTATATTAAAAAACGACCCCGTTGGATCCTTGGTTGGGTCCGACCCGGGTCATCCACCCGAGACCCAAACGGGCCCGTCGGCCCGGATTTTTATTGAAAATAATTTATAATTGATTTATTATTTATAAAAATATTAATTATATTAATATATAAACGACCGGGTCGGGTCCCCGGGTTGGGCCTGACCCGGTCGCCCGCCCAAGACCAGGATGGGCCTGCAACTTAGGCCCGGCCCGAGATTCTTTCCCCTTTTTTTGAAACATAAACAGATTCAATTTCTTCATCATATGATTCGATAAAATATTTTGAATCTATGTCGAATTGGTAGATAATCTCAATCAAATGAATTTCGTTTTAATGGGAGTCAATTTATTAATTAATTAGGGTCAGCCTTGAAACAATTCATTGCATTGCTATTTATCAAATCTAATTTTGACCCTATACTATCTAGGTAGGTCAAATTTTTCGTTACTGAATGAACCACACTAGCCATTCAGAGTCTACTGCATAGATTTCTATAAATAGAATCTATAGATAGAAATACGCTTTTTTGGAGAGAGATACTATTTCACCAATCGAGTCACAGGTATCTAACATATTCATACCTAACGATTTTCCACAAAGTGGTGACGAAAGGTCTAACTTGTACAAATCTTTCCATTTTGCAATTCGATCCGATCCATTAGTTCGTAGAGCTATTTACTCGATCGCAGACATTTCTGGAACACCTCTAACAGAGGGACAAATAGTCAATTTTGAAAGAACTTATTGTCAACCTCTTTCAGATATGAATCTATCTGATTCAGAAGGGAAGAACTTGTATCAGTATCTCAATTTCAATTCAAACATGGGTTTGATTCACACTCCATGTTCTGAGAAATATTTACCATCCGAAAAGAGGAAAAAACGGAGTCTTTGTCTTGCTTGGGTCCTCTCGAGTTAGAAGGTTCACCAATTTTTAAGATAATCGCTTTTGTTGGTCTTCAAACCATAGGGCGATCAATCTTAACATGATTTGGATCCCCAAAATTCGAGCGCTTCAAGGAGTCTTGACCAATAGGTCTTACAAAATGCTTTTCAAAATAATATTTATAGGCAAAATTTAAGGGTCTACACCTCAATGTTTCCTTAACTTAGGAAAAATCGGAATAAAAACACTAGAAGTGTCAACTTTTGTACAACGTTCATTTGAGTGCCAATTTCGATTTGCCTCGCCGAAAAATCCTACATGGACAATGATCGTTGAGCGTGGCTTCACCCGTGCTAATGTGGATAATTTTGTAATAATATTTTAATATTATAATATTTTTATTTTACTATTTTTAATTTTTATATTCTTATTTTTACTTTTTTTTTTTGCTTTTTTTATTGGGTCAGCAAGGGTCATTGGTGATCCTTGTTGTCACGCCCCGATCCTCGAACAAGTGCCCATCCCTCACTGGTCGATTAATAGCGATGTCCCAAGATGTATCGCCGACCCTTTCGTTTTAATATGCGCATGTGGAAGCATATAGTAAAATCCCCAAATAATAAAACAGTGGGATAGAAAAGTAGGACTAAAAACTTGAACCTGAAAACCAACACCCTTATGTACATATATAACAACTCAGTTATATATATATATACATATACAAGCCATACTAAAAGGTCGGTTTCTACTCAAACAGGTTCCACAGCAAAAGTCATCAGACAAGAGTGGAGTCTCAATCCTCATCAGGGTCCTACTTTGGATCATCCTCAGGGTTCTCCTCCAGGCACTCCTCTTCGGGTTCTTTCTTCTCAGGTTCCTCATCATGGTCCTGAAATGTTTTCCCACAACCGGGATGAAACTACGTCTTAGCAAGTTTTACCCTCTAAGACCCGATTAGGAAGCCAATACACCTTAGGCTTCGTAAGCACAACCGAGTCAGAGAACTTACCTTGGCCTCAATTCCCTCCTGCAAGTCAGTATATATATCAAATATACATGATCACATCACATCACCCAATTAGATTGAATCATCGATCAATCAACCTTGTCGATTACATGTTAATCCGACCATTCCCTAGGTCGTCTCACTTATTCAGTCTCAATTCTTACTTACGGCTCAACGAGCATAGATACCAAATTTCTTGGCTACAATTTACGGTCCAAAGGATACGACCTATCTTTACGTGGCAAGTTGCCGTCCAATGGGCGCGACCTTTCATAGGTGGCAGATTACGGCCTTATCAGGCGCGACCCCTATCAGATGGCAATTTATGACCCAACGGGCGCGACCTTTAATAGGTGGCAGATTATGGCTTTATTAGGCGCGGCCCCTTCAAATTCGGTGGCAAAACTTGGCCCTATTGGCATAACCATGCTTTGGCGGCTTTCGAGGTTCTACTCACAACCTCTCACAATCAAATTCTAATTGAACACCGACGCAAATCAATTTTGGGATACATCCCCACATACTCATCAACTCACTCAATTTTCACAAACTAGTGCTCAATTAAATAAACAGGGTGCACCACGACAATCATCATAAAATTTCGGTCGTCGGCTATCCCAGCCTAATTTCTGAAAAATAAATAAATTAATTAATTAATTTCTAAAATTAATAAATAAATACTAAAAATCCAATTTAGGCCCGTAATACCTAGGGGTGAGCGGTTCCCGGTTCTTTACGTGTTCCGCTTGGAACCCGGAACCTACCATCGGTACGGTGTTCCTCATTTTTGGAAACGGAACCTACCCGTCGTAACCAAGAACCTAGAACCTACCCCTGTCACAAGTTCCGGGGTCGGTTCCGGGTTCCAACAGTTCTTTTTTTTTTTTTTTTCATTTTCAGTTTAAAAAAAAAAAAAAAAGGAAATGAATGCAGCAATAATAAACAAACTTGTCATTCATCAAAGATAGGACAAGAAAAGGAGGAAAATAACAGATGATGAAAGTGCTTTGATGGAATCAAGTTCATCAGATTTGATTGAACAACGCATAAACAAATTTCATGAATTTAGATGCCCATAACCTCAAGCTATAGACTAACTGACCAAGCAACGGAAGCAGTATTAGTAGAATGGACAAGAGAGCTTCAACAGCCTGATTTCTATTCAATGAAAAAATGTCACTACCCAACAAAGTACATACAGATGCGCCTCTTGCTGAGAATCATCAGTTCCCCATATTTATTGCACAAGCGACTTCCCTACTTTTCAAAAAGGAAGAACAAAGCAACAATCATTCAGGAAGCCGATTGGGCGTATGAACCCTCATCAAGCACCCTTTACGTTGATATTACAGTGGAGATTGGGTAAACTTGAATGTTAGCTCTACAATTGGAAGAAATGGTGTACAGCGGAATGAATTCAAAATAAAAAAGTTAATTACCTCTGGCATATCATTAGGACAGCCAAACTTATGACATCCGTCCACATACCCTGCAAAGAGGCTGGTATCATTCGTCTCTCAGCTTTGAAGTTAGAAACTGGATATTCAAGAAACTATCAACACTCTTTTCCTGGATTTGATGAACCGGCATGTATGGATATGCCCTCTCCCGGCTTTAGCTCTACTTGACATACAGCACACATGAACAGCCTAAACATGTTGCATATGGGGTATTTTGTATCTAGCCTGCATTTTACAAGCATTTCTCAGTCAAAGATTGATACGTCATGCAATCACAGTTAGGCATACAAGAGTGGTCCACCAAATTACTGTAAAAAAAGATCCATTGTTGTGACTGAAAGTGGAGGTTAAGATGTAGACCTTTCTGAGAGCATTGCGGATCCGTCCTCATATAACTCCTCCACTACATCTAGCTCAATATATTCTTGATCAATCTGAGAAGATTATTCAGATGGACTTGAATAGTCCTTTTCCTGGCTTCTTCGGTGGTGGCAAAGAAGCCATTGGTTTATCTTGTGGTAATATATCGATAACAATGCATGTTGTATCATCTCGAAGTCCTTTTTCATGTAAAGCTTCTGTAATAAAAGAGGCCGTGAGTTTACATCTAATATAAAGTACATCAAGCTACGTCATGTACCAGATACAATTTCACCACACAATATTTACCACAAACAAATTAAATGTTATCCTATTAAGTAGGGTTAGCCATATGAATTCTTCCAATGCCATTGCACTTTGTGTCAAGACTTCCATAAGATCTAAGTGGTCCACATCTTTTCTTATAATCTCCTTCCTACGTCTTCCCTCTTCCCATTTAACTGGAGTCTTCATCTCATACCCACATCTCCTCCCTGGAGCATCTGAAGGCTTCCCGTTTCAAACATATAAGCCTTGTATGGGTTGTCTCCTCCTCTCCTCCCGAGCATGAACAAGAGAATGCAAACTACTCTTGTAGCAAGCGTGCCACATATTCCATGTCTTTCAGTGAACATCTCTTTCCACCAATGTTGGTAGGTACTTAAGGTTAAAGCTGCATTCACGAGGGAAGAAATATTCAAGAATGTTTTGCTCTCCTTTAAACAGCTTATGAGAAATGAACCTATTAGGGATAGAACATTGCATAAAGGGGACTATATCAACCAAAATCAAACATTTAAAGCACAATTCATTACAGCAAATAAGTAATCATGACTCCCAAACCAGGGTCCATAAACCCCGATGGAATTACTCCTGTATTGAGCTTACTAAAAGATCACACCTCAACGGCATAAGGACTAAAGACTTTCAGAATTATAAGAAAACATCATATATATATATTGGCCATCAGGTTAAAGAAACAAAAGAGACAGGAAAATGGGGCTTCTTCTGCACTTATCCAGTAAAGTGCAACCAAGTAAGCACGTCGAAAGACATTTTGTTTTCACATGTTCTACTAAGATTTCCAAAACATCAAGCCCAACTAACTACAAAACAACAGCGAGTGTTAGACAAGCACCACGAAAAACATAAGACTCTAAGCAATGTTTCTATTTCGAAGATTAAAAGAAAAGACAAGGCGAGCTGCGGCATCGCGGGATTTGGGGCACGGCTTCGGGCGCGATTTCAAGTCACGGCGAAGACAGAGCAGCGGTGTCGTGAGCTGCGGCGACGTGCGGCGAAGGCAGCGGGCCGAGCAGGAGCGACGTCGGGGCACGGCGAAGGCACGGCAGAGCAGCGGCATCGCGGGCTGCGAGGCGAGGCGCGGCGAAGGCAGGGCCAAGCGGGAGCGATGTCGGGGCACGGTGAAGGCACGGTAGAGCAGCGGCATCGCGGGCTGCAGCGCGGCGAAGGCAGCAACGGGCGGAGCAGAGCGACGTCGGTGCGGGCTGCGGCGAGGAGCGGGATGCTATTTGGTGGCGTCGGCGAGAGGAGAAAAGAGAACGGACTCGTGGGTGAAGCAGCAGCCAGCGAGAGGAAGGAAGAAGAAGAAGAATGGGGGTTTCGGCCAAGAGAGGGGGAAAGAGGAGAGAGAAGAAAGAAAAAAGTAGGGGTAGGGGGCAGGAAGTGACGTGTGAGAAGGAAAAAGAAGAGAAAAGAAAGGGGAAGGAGGGAAAATCGAGGGAAATCACGTGAGGGAAGGGAGAAGGGGAGATTTAGGGTTTTTTTTTTTTGAATTTGATTGGTTCCGGTTCCGGTTCCGGTTCTTGTTTCAGAACCGAACCGAACCAAGAACCGCCGGTTCCGGAAAAAGGAACGGGAACCGGAACAGGTCACTTCAGAACCGGAACCGAACCGGAACCTCCTCCGGTTCGGTTAGGGCCCAGTTCCCCGGAACCACGCTCACCCCTAGTAATACCTGATTGGAGCTAGAGACGGGTGGGGAAAAATCCCGAGATGCATTCAATAAATATTAGAAGCTCTCTACTTGCTAATGATTAAGTCTAACCACCTAACGTGCATCATTAAATCACTAATTTAATCGTCCTAAACTAATCTAACCACCTAATTGCACTTCATTAAATCTAACCAACTCTTAAGCATAATTAGTAAACTAAGAAAGTATTAGTGAAAAAAACTCAATTGGTTAAAAGCGGAGACCGGGTCACTGCGACAGCGACGCGACGGCGGCCGAAATCGGGCTTTTGACGACACCGGCGAGCTTGGACTGGGCCTTAAACTTGGCACAACAAATCTCAGCCCAACTGAGATTTGTTCTTGATTTTGGGCTAGACCCAAGTTGGGTTGGGCCTGTTGAAGATGGGCTTCAAGTTGTGGACTGGACTTCAATTGATTTGCTGGAAATTGGGCCTCAAAAACTAGGCTGCACATAGGTTAGGCTCGCTGGGCTGATATTGCTGAAGATGGGGCCGAGTAAAGTTGGATCATGGGCTGTCTTCGTGGAGAATTAGCTGGAATGTTGGGCCAAATTCTTGCGGGCTCTTGGACTTCAATTTGGCTGAGGACGTGCGAAGAATGGAACTGACAGAGCGGTCTTTCTTCGCTGAAGATTGACCGAGCAAAACACGAGGAAGCAGTTGCTGGATGCTTGACCGAATGGGAGCAAACTCGGACGCGTGGAGTGGCCGCTTGATGATGGATCGGTGGACTTCGGTGGGGTCTTCGAGCTATTGAAGTCCACGGCGTGGGGCTTCTTCGATTGACTTTAAGCGGCCAAGTTGAAGACACGAAGGAAGCAAGACTAGCGGTGGTTTCGTTGCTGGCTAATGGGATGGCAGGTGGCGAGCTAGTGACGCTGGCAAGATGAAGAAACGCTGGAGTCAACTTCGGTAGATTGGCTTCGCTGGGTTTTTGACCGAGAGAAGCAGCTGCTGGCGCCGATCCAATGGAGAAGCAGCAGGCATTCGGTGGAGAACCACAAGGGAAGAAGCGGATGTTGACTGGTGGCTTCGCTGGTGGACATCAACGGCCGAAGATGAAGAAACAAAAGGAAGAAGGGCAGAGGCATTCTGTCCCAAGGGAAACGATCGAGTAGGGAAAAGAAAATGAAAGTCAGAGCAGAAGACCGAAGGGATGAAGCTGGCGTGAGGTGAATGGTGAGAGAGAGAAGAGTCGGTCCGCTAGGAGGCTCGCTCGTGAAGTTGAAGAGGGGAAGAAAAGTCCAAATAAAAAAATCTATAATCATCATTGGCTTGCCCAAAAGTCTTCAAGCTTATCTTATGTGTCCCTCAATTAGTCTTCATAAGTATCTCTAATGTTCCATAATACTTTCTTACCCCTTTTATTTCTATGATTAACCAATTTGAAGCAAAAAATGCAGCCCTTAAGTCCAATTCCGAATTTCTTTAATTCTTGGCTCCAATTCTTCATTTGATTCTCCAAATTAACGTCCAATTTCATTGAAAAAATATTCCATACAATTTTCAGCAAGTCCTCAACACCCAAAGGTCTAATAAAGAGGCCAAAAATCCAATCAATTTGGCCGATCCAATTTTCTGCTAATTTCCGTGACGTCTAAATCGATTTTCCGTAAAAATCCCAAATTTGACGGAACCTCTCCGAAAGACAAGATGGCGTCCTATAAATGAACCGTGACAGGCTCGAACGTCCGATTCCCGAAACCGAATACAATTTCGTGGTTAAAATCGATCGAACACAATTTTAGTCCAATCCGACCTATTGAGTAACTTTTAGGGATTTTACCGTGGTTATATCCCTTAACGGCTTCACTCAATAGATTGGTTAACTTATGAGTGATCAGCGCAGAGAAAAAGGACCATAGGCACGTCGATGAGATGCTTATTTCATATATTCGGGACGGGGTCGAAATTCAGGATGTCACAACTCTTCCCCTCTTATAAAAAATTTGTCCTCGAAATTTAAACCTTTACCAATCTTGACGAAAGGTGGGGTATTGTTGCCTCGTCGAGTCTCACTTTTCTTGATTGCTTCTTCAATCCCGGGGTGTTATCAGACCACTTTGACCAATGGGACCATCTTGGTACACATAACTTGTTCTGAACCACAAATTGAACCGGGCTTTCCATGTACGACACTTTGTCGTCCACGTATAATCCTTCAAGATTTAGCATGTGGGTCGTGTTAGGCTCATATGTCCTCAATATCGACATGTGAAAGACGTCATGCACTTGTGCCTACTTTGGCGACAATGCAAGACGATACATTAGGATCCTGATTTTTTCCCAGGAATCCCTAAAGAACCTACGTACCTCGATCTCAGCTTTCCCTCCTTGCTGGAGTGCAAGGTATTACTCATTGGTGACACCTTCAAAAGATGCAATCACCAATTCAGAACTCTAAGTGCCTTCATTGCTCAACGATACAACCTTTCCGGCGACTCTAAGCGATCTTTAATCTGTTTCTGATCATGGCAACTGCAATCATTGACTGTTGAACTGACTTTGGGCCTGTGGTCTTTCTTTCTTTGATCTCATCTCAGCAAACTGAAGTTCTGCACACTCTGCTTTGTTCTGCCTTAAAAGGAACTATCTGACTGTTCTGTTGAAATTGGTTGAAATTGGGAATCTCGGTTCTAGATCTGATATAAGTTCGTCACTGATTCTCCCTGCAAATGAACTGTCTGACACACATACACTTCTACATGCCTATTCCAATTAAGATCCTTTCATATGACGATAAAGTGCGCCGACTTCATCAGTCTGTCAACCACCACCCCAACTGGAGTCATTATTCGTCTGACTCCTTGGTAAACCTATCACAACATTCCATCGTGATATACTTCCGTTCCCACTCGGGACTCTCAAGTGATTGTAAATGTCCTCTTGGCTTGCATTACTGAACTTTCACTTACTAGCACATCTGACACTTGCAACCCGTCTGACGATAACTATCTTCATATCAACCTACCAATCGAGTTGACGTTGATTCTGACCTACCTCACACTGTATGGTCAAATATTGCAACTATTACAGTGAATTCCTGACAAGGTCTCCTCCTCAAGTTCCATACTGTTTGACACCTATCGTCACCCACAACACTTCGGCATTCCCTTTTCCGAAATCTGAAAGTCAATCTTTCTTTTACCGGTATCCTCTTATAGGATCTTCTTAACATCTCGGTCTGCCAATTGAAATGTTTGATTCTAACTTGAATATCCGGTTCAATTTTGAGGGCATCCATAGAATTCAAAAGGTAGCCTTACCTCAAATTTGAAAACCAAATTTCGAACTTTCTCAAGTAAATTCCATACTTTAAGCAGCATATGCACCATTAAAGACTCTTAACTCAACGCATCGGTGACTTCTTTCTTTCCTCTAGGGTGATACCAAATAGCACCATCCTAGTCCTGCCTAGATTTTGGTTCACG
The DNA here is from genome assembly GCA_014182545.1 of Eucalyptus globulus. NCBI lineage: Eukaryota > Viridiplantae > Streptophyta > Magnoliopsida > Myrtales > Myrtaceae > Eucalyptus > Eucalyptus globulus. The sequence goes on along the minus strand of CM024722.1, from coordinate 22,588,494 downwards.
ACACTGTCTCAACTGGCGGGGCGCGTATGCAATGATCTCATCATGTCGCATCAGTACGCATCCAGTCCTCCACATGACACATCACTACAGATCTCGTTTCACTAATAACTGTTTCGGTCTTTATCAGGTCTACGAAAAATCTTTCACCATTCTCAGATGTCTCTCGTGCTCCTTAGCATTTCTCAAATACACCAAAATATCTTTGAAAGACACGATCACAATTGATCTAGATATGCTTCGAACATTCAGTTTGCCAAATCCATGACAGTAGTTGGAGCGTTTGCCAGGCCCAACGACATTACATTATACTCACCAAAGCCATATCAAGTACGAAACACTGTCTTCAATATATCCTCTTTCTTGGTTCTTAGCTGATGATAACCTGTCCTCAAGTCGACCTTTAAAACATCGATGCTCTTTATAACTAGTCACACCATTCATTGATCTTTAGCAATGAACACTTGTCCTTGATTGTCACCTAATTGAGTTGACGATAGTTGATGCATGATTGCAACAAACCATCTCCCTTTCTCTCTCCACAAAACTGATGTTCCCTAAAATGATGCACTGATATGCATGAATTCCTCATTCCTCTATCTTCACATCCACATCTTCAGTTCTATCAATTCAGACAACAATAACTGGTAAGAAGCCTTCGAGAGTGGCTTTGTCCTGGTGCTAATTCGATCGCAATTTCTATCTCTTTCTCTGATGACGGTCTGACAATTCTTATGACAACACGTCTAGAAATTCTTAGACCACTAAGATGTCTTCCATCTCCAATTCTCCAACCTGTCTTATCTATGACCATAACCAAGTAACCTTGGCAATCTCCGTCTAACAAGCGGGTTGCCTTCAACCGAAGAGATTAATGAAATCGAATATTCTTTTCGACTTCCAATAGACTCGACACTTTCATGTGCTAATGAATTAAGCTGGATTATTCCATGACCATAATTCGATACCATAAGATGCTCCATGGGCCCATTCTACTCATATAGCGTCAAAGTTACACCTTAGCAACTAGTCAAGCATAATTATTACTAGTGATTCCCCTTTCTTTCACTTATTTCAATAAACTAAAGTTCCCCAAACTTCACCAAAACTCTACTGCGACACTCTGATAGAATTTTCCCCAAAACATTCTTCCTCTAACTAGTGCCAGGTCGGTTCCATTTCCGTTCTTCTCGTCATACCCGGACACTGAATTCAACTATGTTTCCTTCCACAAATTCGACACTTATATGGTGAGTCTTCTACCTCCTGTCAGGTGCCAGCATGCACTCTTTCTTGTAATGAAGACCTATCCCAAAAATCCCACAATTCGTTCTATGACTCACTTCTTTTGATTTGTCCTTCCAGGTTGGACCTCAGCAAAGGTGGCAACAACTTGATCCTGAGCTTGCTGGCTCATCTAGTTCCCAAGGAACACTAGCATCAGAACGATCCTATCGAACTTAGGATCATTCGACGCTGCCACACTAGTACCAACCTGCGGTGGTACTCTTACGCTCGAGCTGGCCTGAGCCAACGCTCTGCTACAACTACCTCGGGTACTGACCTTTCTCAGCATTTTGCCCCGAGTCATAGAGGATACTGTCCTCTTACTAGGAGTTCTTAGGTCCTGCTTACTCATAGTATTTGCTTGTATTGCTTTCTTCCTTTGAAGTTTTTTTCCTTTTCTGGCCATGCTTCTAAATTTCTTTACCATTAAGGCCAACTCTTCATCATCATCTTCTTAATCTTCATAATATGTATCACTTGAATCATGAATGTTAGATTTCAAAGCAATTGATTTCTTACCTTTGGGATCAATATCATCATTCAAACGTTCAGCTTCATAGAACATGAGAGTTCCAATGAGTTCATCAACTATAAGAGGCATAATTCTCTATGTTTCTTGAATGCAAGTTTTGATGTTATTCCATTCCTTTGAGAAAACTAGAAGAAGTTTGTTCACACTCTTTGTTGATAAGATTGGTCTGCCTTGATAAGTAATCGGTTGACAATGTCAGTGAATCTGAACATGTTAATAACTTATTCATATGGCTTCATCTTGAAGCATTCATATTTGCCAAGGATGATATTTGTTTTTGTTTCCTTGTCTCTATCAGTTCCTTCAAATTTAACTTGAAGTTTGTCTTATATCTCTTTTGTTGTAACTCATGAAGAAACAAGATTATACACATAGTATATAGCATGATAAAAAGAATAGAGAGCTTAAGCATCTAATGCTTTTCTTTTGGCCACCTTAGTTGCACTGATTGTTTTTGTTGAAATTTTGTTTTCATTTGCTTCTCCTGTATTTGAAGCTATAAGTGTGGTAGTTGGACTAGGTGTCAAATTAACTCCATTTTGCACGACTTCCCACATCAGTGGATCTGATGAAGGCTTTCATTTTATTCTTCTAGACATAATAATCTTTTCCATCAAAATAGAGGGGGTCTTATGTTGTTTTATCCTTCCACAATGCCTACTCCAAGAGTGCTAGACATAATAATATCTATTCCAAGAGTGCTAGCCATACTTCAACCTTGTTTGGATACCAATTGAGGTTGGCTAGTGGTATAACCTAGAGGGGGTGAATAGGTTATTCTAACAAACTTGACAAATAATGCGGAATAAGAAGTGCCAAGTATGTTTAAAGTGTAGCCTTGTGGAACAAGGTGTTGATATAAGCATATTTTGATTATATCTAGTAGTGTCGTGCAGTGCTTCTATCAAACAACAAGTAAGAGTATAGAAATAGAAAGTAATGCACAAGAGTTTATAGTGATTCAGCTTAATGTAAGTTTACATCCACTCCCTTAGCTAACAGCAACTGGATGGATTCCACTACTTAATCGTTGAAGTTGGTGCTACTTATATCCAAGCAACTAGGTCTCTCTATCTCACACTTAATCACGAATTATGGTTCTGCCAACACTTCTCAAAAGATTACTATAGAAAGCTCACAAAAGACAATATAAAGAAGTAAAGCTCTCTCGAATTATGGAATTATAATTCTTGATTTCTTTGTCTCTTCAACACCTTGGTCTTCTTTTATACTCCTCAACATCCAAACTTCTTGTTGGATAATCTTTCAAAGGATGAATCTCTAATCTAGATGTTGGACAATTGTTGAGAAGATTAGGTAGTCGTTGAGGTCAATCAATCAAATTTTTGTAAATTTGGTCGCACATGCAATCAAATCTCGATTTCTAGAAATGGAGTTGCTCATCTATGGAATGTATCTTGCCTTCAGGATGATTGTCAATCAATCAAAATATCTTGTGTGATTGAATATTTCACGAAAATAATCTTTAAGATTAATAGTCAATCAAAATCCTCTAAATTTGGAATACATACTAGATCATAAGCTGTCAAGGGATGAGATAAAATATCTCAATATAATAATTTTGAATTTCATGATAAGATTGTTGTTGGAGGTTGTATATGCACTTCGTTTGTATTCAAAATTAGTGCTTATGTCCAGCATTCAAGTATAGTGATGGTATCCAATTGACGTTCTGCATGTATCCACTCAGTGCGCTGCAAGTGTTTGTGCAGTACTTTATTTATATACGTAGCAATCTGCTTGATTACATAAGGACTTTTATAAGAATTGTTACATGACACATATTATGTAAACCATTTGTCACAACCATTTTTATCACTTTATAATTGGGCAGTTATCTTTTGAAAGATAGATGAATTATCTACATAAATGGTGATTAATGTGACAATAAAAGATTAAATGGGTAGTCTGTTTGAAGTTAATTTCTTTTATGAACTATGTGGACCATATAAGGATTACATGTTTGAATCGTTAATCTAGTAACATATATTCTTTGGCAGCGATTGCTCTGTCCTTCTTCAGCATAACTTTTGGTGCTTTAGCCTTTGACACGTGGAGGAGGAGAAGCAAACAAAAATACTTCAAAAGAAATGGAGGAAAGCTCTTGAAACACCATAGAGTTCAAATTTTTACAGAGGCAGAGCTAGTAAAAGCAACTAATAACTATGATGATAGCAATAAGCTCGGCGAGGGCGGTTTTGGTTCTGTCTATAGAGGAAGAATAGCAAGGGACACCATGATCGCAGTCAAGAAGCCTAAAGATGTGCACATGTCTCTAATAAGGAAGGATTTCCAGTACGAACTTGAAATTGTGATGCAAATGAACCACAAAAATGTGGTGAAGCTCCATGACATATGTTTGGAGACTAGAATACCATTGCTAGTTTATGAATACATTTCAAATGGTACCCTCTTCCAACACATCCATCAGAATGTGTCGACCATTTTAAGATCATGGAAAAACCGGCTTAGAATTGCTGCCAAAGCTACTCTTGCACTCGAGTATATGCATTCTTGTGCAGAACCCCCAATCATTCACCGCAACATCAAGTCGGTGAACATACTTCTAGAACACAATTACTTAGTAAAAGTGTCTGATTTTGGAACTTTGGTACTAATATTGCCAGAGCATGGTAATTAGGGGTGTCAAGAACCGAACCAGAAAAAATCGGTTTTTTCGGTTCGGTTCGGTTTTTCGGTTCGGTTCCGTTAAAACCGAAAATATCTTTTATCGGTTCGGTTTTTATCGGTTAACCGAACCGGTGAACCATGAACCGATAAAATCTCTTTTATCGGTTCGGTTTATTCTCTCCCGTTCCGTCGGTCCCGACTCTAGGTTTTATTCTGTCTCAACGCTGGCCCTCTCCTCTCGTCTCGTGTCTCCTCTTGGTCGGCTTGGAGGTGCAACGGCGACGGCGGCAGGGACGGCGACTGCAACGGCGACGGCGGTAGGGACGGCGACTGCGACGGCGACGGCAACCGATTGAGGGACAAAGCCCCTCTTCCTTCTGCGACAGCGCGCGCTCTGCTTTGGACTGGGGGGCGGCCAAAGTCTCTCCTTCGTCACTTTACACGCTGTTTGGCTAAGACCAAACAAAGATCTCCTCCTCCTCGTCTTCTGCTACCTTGGGAAACCGCAGCGCAACCCCCCTCCCTCTCTTTCTCTCGTAAAGGTGACTGCTTTTCTCTCGAATCTTGGTTGATGGTGATTCTCGCGTGCAATTCGTGCGCATTGGGTGTGTCAGAGGGTCGTCAAATTGATGAATTTTGTGGGTGGAGTTCAGCTTGACATTCAGCTGGACTGATCGGATGAACTGGGCTCTACTTTCGTTTTGTAAAAATTGCTTTTTGTCCCCTGGGCGGGGAGTTGATTTTGGAATTAACTCCAATGCGATGGCAAGTTCTCTTTGAATTCGCTCCCTCTCTCAGCCCCGTTGTCTTAAGTGAGGGTGAGGTGACATAGCGGGTGGTATTCCAACATTGAATGCTTGAATAGACCTATCTACCCAAAATTCCTGAGAAGATATGATGTTTTCATGTTTCCTTGCACAGCTTATTAGGGTCGGTGCAAAGGGTAGTAAAGGCGCTCTTTCTGTTTTGCATGTCCCAAATTGCATTCTGGACGAGAGTAGAAGCTAATTTGTGACGATCGAAAGTTTGATTATGCTTCTTCTGATTTATATAATGATTCTGAACTGTTGTTTAATGTGTCATTAGGGATTCAAACTGATTCTGAGTTTTCATTTGTAGTGCTCATTGGATAACGGATCTCAAGGAATACATCCTCTCTGTGTGATTGAGGGGAATGCTTGTTAACTTCTTTCACACGATGTGTATGGAGAAAATCCATCATGGCAGAGCATCGAGTATTAACAATAAGCTCAAGTAAATAAAGAAACAATTGAAAAAGTAGTTGTTTTATAATTTTTCTAAAGAAATGACTGGGATGAGAGAAGTTAGGTCTGAACTTTGATATATGTTAGCCTTTCTTTCTGCTATTCTTATGTGTCTCCATTATAGCGAGTTGTGGCTATGGTAATTGGTGCACTAGCTTCTCCGGATCATGTATTTACTTACCTCGTTGGCTCTTCCTAATACAGTTTTGCTTTTGATCTGAATTTTGCAGCTTGAGAGTATTTGCATTTGCAGGGGTTATTGGAGTCTTCATCCTTCTTCCAGTGAACTGCACTGGTGATCAGCTTGAGGATATTGACTTTGTTGATTTTTCAAACAACTCACTGGATGTATTTACAATATCAAATGTAAATAATGGATCAAACAGGTATGTTCTTTGTTTTTTTTGCTCATCTGTTTTTTGTTAATTTCTATGACTGTTGGCAGGGAAGAATGAGTAGTATATATGTTCGTATCCTTATATAACTTTGACCAAAGTTGAATGATTTGTGAGAAGGTTTATATGTTACCATTCTATCAGTCATTTACAAAGCATTAACTCTTCCTGCAGCCTTGAACCTGATAAATTGCCTTTTTCTATGACAATGGAAGCTTGAACGATCTCTTTCTCTTTGTTGCAGCGTCTTCGTCGACTTAGCCCTTTCTTTATTCCAAGGATTTTGATCAACATGGCATCGGGTCATGTGAGCATGAAATATGGTTTCCAGGTGAGTACACAACCATGGCCAGATGATTTTGTATTATAAAACTATCCAGAGACAACAGGATAACTTTCTCTGTTATGATCTGTCTCTGTTATGTGTCCTTGCCTTCTTCAGAGGGAATTTATCTATAATTATGCATCTTATGTAAAAATGGTTGCTGCTTTGAGGTTTATAAATATATTAATGTTCATTTATATTGATGCAGTGTCATTGAAGCTCTCAAGGTGGATAGTTTGCAGAAACTTTGCTCATCATTGGAGCCCATACTTCTTTTTCTCTTCTTCTGTGGTGAACAGAATTCCTGTTTCAGAGCTTTGTCAACATCGATTTTTGTTGTACAATGGGGATGCTACACAGCATCTTTTTGAAGTCTCAGCAGGTCTTGATTCTCTTGTCCTTGAGAAGGACAATTTCCTAGACTAAATGGGTATACTTGCTGAGTGAAATGTGATGAGGCATAAAAACTATAGTAGAACATTCAGATGAAAAGATAAGTTGTTAGCATACTTTATCACGATTTCATATGATTATGGCTGTATTTATGAATCACTAAGGTAAAAAAAAACACTTCAAATCGCTACACTACATGTAGGACCAAATATTCCTTCTGGGAACAAATTAAGATTGGAAAAGCTAAAAGCAGGGCTGTTTTTGATCCAGACCAGTTGCCCATGAAACCCAAAAGTCAAAAGTGAAGCTTTCGCTTCCTTTTGAAACCCAACTAGATTGGAAGCAATGCAAAACTCGAGCCATTTCAGGCTCAACCTGGGACAAGCCCACAAAAAGAAACCACATCTCGGGACGCCATCCTCCTTCCAAAGAATTCTCACACAACATTCCGAGCTCCCGTCCTCATCGTCGCTTCTTATCCTCCCTGGTTTCTTCTTGCTTGACTTCTCTTCGAAGAGAAGTCATCTCGCTTCTCATGATGTGATAATTTCAGGAGAGTGAAAGGGCTGTAACAAAGGAAGAAGGAAGAGATCTAGCTCAAAGACATAGATGTTCGTTTCTTGAATATGGCACAAAAACTAGAGAGAACATCAATCAATGCTTCAGGAGCTTATATAGAAGGTAAGCCGTCCCGAAAAAAAAAAAAAAAAAAAAAAAAAAAAAACCGAAAACCGAAAACCGAACCGAACCGAACCGAAAAAACCGAACCGAACTGAACCGTTTACACCCCTAATGGTAATATTGTAGCCACTGAAATACAAGGCACATTGGGCTACATCGATCCTGAATATTTGACCACTGGCATGATAACAATTAAGAGTGATGTATACAGTTTTGGAGTTGTCCTCGTGGAGTTGCTCACGAGAAAGAAGCCAACAAGTTTCATTACAAAGTTTGGAGAGTCGATCAATATCATCCATCATTTCATCTCTTCGGTGAAGGATAAGACACTCTCTGAGGTCATAAACTTCAAGGATGCTAGTAAAGAGAAAATGGAGAGGGTAGGAATGGTTGCTGTGATAGCAGTGAAGTGATTGGACCAAAGCAGTGCGAAGAGGCCAGCGATGAGGGAAGTGGCTGAGCAACTCACGAAAATTAACCATGAGCTTATTAGCACGACAGTTGAGGAAAACGATGGGGAGACCGAATGCATAGTAGATGAGGAAAACCTCTACTTCTATGCAACTTCAATTGCTTGCGAGACGAGCCAACATGGGACATCAAGCTCTTTTTTCTGATCATTGAATGGAACTAGCAGGTTCCAGCATCGGATCCTTATTACCATAGCAACATGTCTATTAATTGTCGATCGTGTATTCAGAATATATATTATGTTTGCCATGTGCTTTGGAATTATACTTGTGCAAGCATCCGTGTAAGTTTAAGTCTCACAATCTATATAATATATGTATAGCTATGCCCTAAAGTAGACTTATAGAAGGATGGCATTGGCCATTTTGACATTATCATAATCTTTCTTTCCCTCTATCTTTTCTTCTTTGTCTTTTTTTTTCCTTGCATATAATAATAGGTCAGGAAAAAAAATTTACTCACTCCCTTTTATTTTATTTTTCCCTTAATATAATCCCAGTTCACTTTTGTGGCAACTAAAAATCTCCCTTCACTTCTGGTCTATACCTTCCCCTCATTATGTTGCGGTTCATCCTAAAATAATATCCATATGTACTATCTAGACAAAGATAATAACCGTTGGCAAAAAAGACAATAATAGGGCCAGAAAAAGTATCTACTTTCACTATTGCTTCATTTTTGTTTTTTATAAATTCGATATTACTTTGAAATAAAAATTTCCAATTTAATTTATTGTCTCTTTATTCGTAGTTCATTCAGTCTACTTTCAGTTTGGATGTTAAATCGGGAGTGAGAGTGGGAAAAATAAACTGATTCAGAACTCAAACGATTCCATATCTTCCAACCATGATATGATTATTTATAAATATGGTAAAGGCATCCGAAGTGTGCTTCAGCTGGATGCTTTTTTTCCTACTAGGTTTTCTTGTAGTTTACCTTCAAGCAATACATCTTTGCTCTATTTCTATAGCTTCCTTATATACCACGTATTATTTTGAAGTTGAAGTCAAAATAATGGCCTTGATGGATTATGGAAACACCTTCCACGTGGAGCCTTCCCATACTCCTCGCGTTTCTAGAGTACTTAGGCTTGTCACGCGCACGCACAGATAGAATCTGAGTGATGGTCACTGCCACCGCCACGCCAGTACCACATGGAATACTAGAATGGCAATTATCTGCAACTTAATGCCATATTATCGATATTTTTTTTTTGATTGATGGACCAAAAAAATGTAAAGAAACATGTTCTTAAAGTATTCAATCGAAAAAAAGTTACAGCCTTAATTGAACATTGTGCAAAAGTTTTGTTCCAGTAGTAAGTCTTTCCAGGCAAGGAATAATAAGAGGATGGAACATGGACAGGGGACTCTGGTAGCTCTAATCATCTGTAGGCACGCAAAACAACATATTTTATGATGAAAATTATTATTACCATATGTGTTGCCAATTATAACTCTTACAGCAAGTCAACTGTTTTCCATATTGAGCTCTTGACGTAGATAATAGCATACAGAACACGCAATTAGCAGTGTATTTTTGGATATTAATTTCATTTAACTATATGCCATATATCATTATAAATTTTTTGAGATTATCACAAGATTATTTTTTGATGATTTTAACACATGTTAATCTCACTGTAAATATGGTCATGTGTACATAAAAAAGCATCACTAAGTAAATTTATTATAATCCAATTATTACCAAGAAATTTCACAAAAATAAATGTTTGTTCCTCGTAGCTCTAGGAATAACTTTGAACCGACTAGGACTGGCAATTTTTGACATGCCATGTGTTCATGTCAAGCTTAAATGGGTTCACGTCATAAACGAAAGGACCGGTCTATACACGATTATAGTGGATATTTACGACTCAAATTGAATCTTTATAATCGTAGTGGATGATTTTTACAGCTCAAATCAAATATTAATTATGCAGCAACTTATAGTAACCCCTATTAAGGGTACTTGCACTAGTCCCCACTCCCGTCCTGTAGTCCATAAAATGAAATCAAACAAAAAACCTTTCCTAGGAACATGTTTTTCTTTTGATACAGTGTGCATTCATATCAGGTTCAAATTAATCTAAAATACTATGCCAATTTGTACTGATTATGTAAGGTCTACTAAAAGAGAAAGAAGAAAGATGGAAAATCAATTATTGGTATGTATTTCACTTTGTCGTACAAAATAGAGATTAAGAAGATGAATAATTTATTTTTTGCCTTTGTTTACTAAATAACTTATTGACTACTTAAGTACAATTTTTATATTTGGTAACTTTTTTAGCGTTTGATTCATTACCATAAAGGCATGCACAAATTAGCGCATGTAAAGAAACAATATTGACCAAGACAATATAATTTCTAAAGTTAAGAAGTACCACTCGATGGCCATAAGATTAATCTAGCAAAACCAAGTCCCCTAGTCTTGTACTCATATTCATAGAGGTAAAGTGATCTCCCATGTTTTAGCTTGCTCCTAACTAGCCTACAATAGTTTAGTGGAGACTAGACCTGTCAAAATAGGTTATAGACTCATTTCTTAATCCATATTTGATGGGCAGAGTTGTTATATGGGTTACTTATATTTAGTAAATAGGTTACGAATGGGCTTAGAATGGTAAAGTCTAAAATAATATGAGTGTTAAATAACTTCACAACTTATTTACACCTAATCCACTTCTATGACTCTCTTTCATCGCTCTCTCTTGTCCTTACTCAAGCTCGTGCTTGGTCACTCCGCGCTCTCACTTAAGCACGAGATCTCTGCACACATGTTAGAAGTCATGTCCATGACATAAATTGTTGCTGATGATTTCTCTAATGAGAAAACTCCTAGTAGATTTTGAAGTGACAAGATTGTCCATAAGATTTTACTTAGTTTGATGATTGTCTTAATATGTTGATCTAGGAAAATAATCTTGAAATGAAGTCACTCAAATTCAAGTACAGTTTGTAAAGTCTACTCCAAATGGAACATACTGATATGGTTTGGATTTCACTCATAGAAAAATTACTAGTAGACTCTATAATGAGAATACATACTGAGAAAATTACCCTCATTCCCATCCTAACGCAAGTTCATAACAAAGCAAGCTTAGAACGAGACAAGTCCATAACAAGACTAGTTCAAAAAAGATAACAGCTAGTGATATGGTTTGGATTTCACTCATAGAAAAATTTAATTAACTCAATCTTATTCAATTGGCATCAATCTTGAGACAAGTTCTTTTAAAATGAAGAAACTCTACTTACGGGGACCGAGACTCAAGTTGTGTGGGTGACTATAATCAAGTGGGGATTCAACTTCCGTCACTCAATCATCACTCAGTTTTCTAGATATAGATATGTTCAATGAGTAGAATGAAAGACAATCTTTTGGAGATTGTACGAACACTAGTTTGAAAGTGGATGAGTATTTAAGGAGACCAAGGTGCTGAGGAGCATGTAAGAGTCAAGGCCCAAAATCTAGAATTCCAAAGTCTGGGTGTACTAAGATCATGCACTTATTGTTCGTGAGCTTTAACTTTTGTAATCGTGAGATAAATACACAAAGAGTGATTGAGTGAGATAGTGTGATCTATTACTAAGTATTAACACTCAATATTGTAATCTATTGTTGATTATATAGTTAAATCTAGCCAATGGACTATCAACGTGGGAAAATTGACGTAGACTTGATCTAAGCCAAACTACTATAAACTTTGTGTGTAATTTTTCTTATTGCTAAACTCTTATTATTTATCTTTATAATTTATTGCACACTCGCAAGGTGCTTCTAAAGCCTATTCTATTTCACCACTAATTCTAAACTTTGTTTCAAAATGATCCTTGTTCAGACTTTGTTTCAAAATCTTATTCTTGTTCCGACTTCGTTCTTGACTTGCTCTATTCCGGTTTAAATTATCGAGATTTTATACAATCACCTATTCACCCTCTTTCTAAGTGATACTTGCTAGCTACTTCATTCTTCACTTAATCATGACATCTCTGCACACGCGTCTCACGACCCAAAACCCCATGTTGCATTTTAGAGAGACTAGGATAGATGGGGAAGAGGAAGTCGAGGTTGTCTTCGAGTCACATTTAGTAAGCGGAATCAACTCCGCTCACTTCATGAGAGGTGACCTGTGAAGCGGGGGCCTTAAGCCTTAGGATTAGTAGCCCAATAAATGTCGAAACCCACAAATTTTTGCAAATGTCTATGTCGCAACGCCGTAACTAGTGTGAGACGTAAATTATTATTTTTAATTCAAAATTACTGAAATTTAGCACTATTGATGTAAATTATTCTAATGCCTACATTCTGTGTAATTTAATGGAAATTCATTTTAATAGGGCCGAGTTGATCCTTAATTTTCAAACGAATCACTGAAATTTAGGTATCAGCAATAGATACACCATCCCATTAAACCATAGAATAATCTCTAATCATCTATTGGCACACAAAAAACATGTAAGTGGAGCATATTTGATGATGAAAATTAGTAATATCATATATTACGGCAAGCAGACTGCTTCTTACATTTTTCCTTGATTGATAGTCAAAATCAGTATATCCAACGCCCAATTCCAAGTCGACTAACTTTTATATTTGTTTGGAACTGCAATTGCAAATGTACTTTTGGATGTTAATCTTATTTAACGAAATACTTCCATGTGTTTTTAAAAAAAATCTCAAAATTATTGCAAGATTATTTTCTTTTTATGAGTTAAATACATCTTTATATTTGGTTATAAATATGGTTATGAGTGCATATCGAGTCTACATGATAATTATACTATAATTGCTATTATTCATAGGGAGGGCTACTTTTTTTAAACCCTCGAATGTCATTATATTCGTAATCTGAGATGTAAAAAGTGACTCCTTCTAGATAATAATAGTTCCTAGAGTGAAAAACAATAATTCACTACATAGATAATCATTAATTCTTTTTTCTAGTGTAGCCATACACCTATACCATATGAATTCAGCATATTCAGTTTTCTAACATTCGGACAACTTAAAACTTACAGAAGTAGTATAATTGAAATATACAACGATCTTACTTGACAAAAGCTCATCGACATAAACATAGGAATGCACATTCACAGTATTGCGAAAAACATGTCATCTTTTTTGGGGTGCCACTATAGTTGAACTTCATCATCTTGTGATGATCCACAAAATCCCGTAGGTTAGCTAAGAGGACTGAGAAACATTGTGGAACTGCTCCACTGAAATTCCTTTCGTAATAAAATAACTTTCATTGAAATTTTTTTAAGGTTTTTATGAGAGGAGATAGATTTTGTAATAACTTCGGGCAAGAAATATGATAGGAACACAAGAAAACTGATAATTTCACTTCAAATGGAACCAAAAGTACACAAATTTTGCTGAAATTTAATTGGCAATGAAATATGAGGATATAAAGATACAACACCGGAATTTAATCGACGATATAGTATCTGAAAACTGCGGCCATAACTATAGCACAAAAGTTAAAAGGTAATTGAAAGATAACAAGTTTTTCGGGTATTATGCTAGGGACCTCCGTGTGGCTATCTAAAGCTTACAATAAATGATTACCAATGGAGATTACGAATGGAAATTACAAACAGAGGTTATAAATAGAAGTTACAAACAGTTAGTTTAATAATTTCCTAGGGGTTATGAGAAATTAGGACAATACCAACCAGTGGTTATTCTCTTGTCAATTGCTTGCTCTCAATATCGATGACTTCGTCGATCAACTCCAAGTTTCTTGTCGATAACTTTATATTGTGTGTCATTGATGATTTCACTAGTGAACTATTGATTCTATTTATAGTATGCAATAAATTCCATCATAATGTCTCACATTTAGAATGAGTCTCACCAGCTGGGAAGAAGCTTTACTAGATGCATATGAACAAGCAAATTGTGTGTGTTTGTGACATGTGTTTAAGTCAAACAATTCGAATACTTTGTACTATAAAAGAAAATGCTAATAACTTGCTTTGGACTACATCGCAAGATTTTCGGGGTTGTGATAGCAAGTTAATTACCCTTCCATAATAGGATGAATTTAATCAAAATTGATGTATGATTGCAATGTTACTCACCACCTAGGCAAGGTCTTCTCCTATAACTGATCTTAATTATTGCACAAAGTACTGCTAATAGTTTAGAGACTTATGCCCCATTTGTTAACCGTTCTATTCTCGGAAATAATTTTTGCTCAAAAATAGCTTATTTATTTATTTATTCCCCAAATGAGTTTTTAAACATTCGAAAGCATTTGTTAATTACACAAAATTTCTATTCCCGAAATAGAAAAAGAAAATAAATAAATTCGGTACAATCCTCAAATTTTTTTTGTGCCATAGAATTTATTTTAATTTTTTAAATAATTTTATGAGATTTTTTGTCAGTCGCTAGCCTCGGTGATGGCCGATGATTGGCCAAACGAGAGGTGGCCGCCAATAAGGTCAAGCCTCGCCTAGCCACTATGAAGTGGCCACCTCACTCAGCCATGGCGAGGCTGAGCCTCACCAAGAGCTAGAGAGGCTCCAGTGATCAACTAGAGGAAGAAGAATAATAAAAGAAAAAGAAGAAAAGAAAAGACAAGAAAAGACAAAAAAAAAATAAATCGACTTGATTCTAGAATTGTTCCTTGAAACAAAAAAAAAAAGTAACTTTTTGCTATTTCTTGATTGTGTTCCAAATCTAGTTCCAAAAATAAATTTGTTCTCAAGAGTAAAAAAATTAGTTGATGTAACTAAATGGACTTCTATTATCCTTTTGTTCCAAGGAACCAGAGAACATAAATAACCAAGAATTGGCCAATTACCAAACAGACTCTTAGATTGCATCTTTATGCGCCACAATTTTATAAACTTTCAGATATTAATAAGGTGTCACTCTTGACACTTGCTAAGTAACCAAAAAGTATATATGTTAATAATTTTTTATATTTATATTTATTTTTATGTGTAATTGCTATTTATAAATCAAATCCTTTTCCATAACAAGGTGGCATTAATTTTTCAAAACTCAAACACAAGGTTGACTAGAATTCGTCTCATTTGGACACAATGACTAACTTATGACATTGTGGCGATCTTCCCAAACAATGCACCACCTAACTCTAAACTCAGTTCAAGCTTTCTCAAGCCCATACCAATTCGTGATTTAAGGTTCAAGTTCTTAAAAGTGTAAAAAAATTTCAATTAGGAGTTGTCACGAATCTACTTTTGGTGGGTCAATTAAAAAAACCAAGTAAAGTATTGGGAGATTTACTAGAAATTATGGATTCGATGCTCTAATACCTTTCGAACATTTCTCATTTATTTTCAAAGATATTTTATTAGGCAGCTTGAATTAATTTTGAGCTACCCACTAACATGTAAGGTGGTCATGCGGGGGGTGCACAACTAGTAAATGAAACATCCAACAATCAAAGCAATGAATAAATTACAAGGGCAAGGAAGGAATTTACTTATCTCAAAGTAACTTAAGCATTTGCAAAGTTAATTAGAAAATCACATTTTCAACCTAAATATGATTTCTAATTAACACATAATTTCACTCAAATCCTTTTTAGGGTTTTTTTTTCTTATTTAATGAAAATTAAACTATATGCAATGCAAACTATTATTCTAACATAACATGTGACATATGACTTATCATATGTCCTAATTCTAAAGACAATTAAAGTACTATTTTAACATGGCACGCAATTTCCTAACTAAATAAACCTAGACATGCAATTTCTATGTCGTGCAATTTAATTAAATGACCTAACAAATAATTTATAATGATCATCAAAATTGATATGCAACTATCCTAATGTGACATGCTATTCTAATTAAATTAGTCTACATGACATGAAATTTAATTAAATGAACTTGGCAAGCATTACTAAATGATGTCCATTTTATGAACCTAATTTTTTTATGCAGGCACATGACATTTGTTGTATTTTCCATGAGAATTTGTAACTAAATAAAAATTAAAATGAATTACTTAGATTAAGATATTATCCAACTCAATTTAAAAATTATTAGGTCAAATCCTAATTTAAATTGGAATATTATCATAACTAGATAAAGTCTATCCTAACATGCGATCTTATTAATAATGCAATGTTACCAATAAAGATCTACCTTAGTTTTATACATTATATGATCTAAGCACGCAAGTCTATCTAGAAGATTTTTTAAAATCTACCTTAATCCTATCTGATGTTCTTTTTTGCTATTTTGTTTGGATGAGAATAAAACCAAACCAAATCAAACATGGCAAAGATAGAACTAAATCGACTAAAGATAGCATCCGCATCCTTCCATTCAAAGTTGGAAGCAAATAAAATTGACAAATCTTATTCAAGTATGAGATTGGATTGGCCGATTTTCCATAAATTATGAATCGTATCTCAGGTATAAAATCAAATTGTCGATCATACACACCTCGTGGATTAGAAAATTATTCCTAGTTCTAAGGGTACTCTAAACCTTAGAGATATGACCGTTAGATAACAATAATTCAAAAGAGGTAATAAAATCGAATACTCAAATATTGGATTAGAGAATTCTCTATTCGAATATTGAGTTTCCAACTTGGACCGACGGACGGTTCGGCTCCAACTGCGGGCGGTGGTGGACTGTGTGGCCGATGGTGATGCTCATGGCGAAGGATGAGGGATTCACGGTGAAGTGGTCGGCAAGCTTTACACTGTGATCAACGGCAAGCCAACTCAGCCAAGGAACTCTGGAAAGAACCTGCAAAACAGAGAATTGTCCAGTCGTGGGGGAACCGCCGGCCTAGACAGGAATCAGTGCAGCAGGAAGACGCGGCGTTGCTAGCACTTCGGGCTCGCTCAAGTTGTTAGCCTAGGGCTGGAGGCTCGGGTGATCGTGCAGCGCAGTAACAGCAGGAGTCATTGGTTTATCGGACGTGATGGAACTGGACGACCTCGCCAAAGTTGGAATCGTGACAGCAAGACAAATCGAATCGTGCAAGAGCAGCAGCAGGCGATGTGGCGTGGACAGAGGTAGACACCAAACGCTGCTTGAAGTTTGCCCAGAAAAGAGGCGAGATGTCACTAGGTCATTGTTCTTCTCACTAGTGTATGCATTCTCCTCTATTGTTTTCTTCTCTTGGACGTGCTGCACGTCCTCCCTCTATTCTCTCACTCACAACTTTTGTTTCCTCCTCTCACATTGTGGCCATCCTCTCTGACCTCTCCTCTCTTTCATTCTCTGGCCGTGTATGCTAATTGCGTGGCCTTAAATTCTATGAACCTCCCCTTTACGATCGTCTTTTCTTACTTATATGTGTCGATCCTGATTGTAAAAGGCAAAAGAGAATCTTGGGATGGCGTGAATGAAGATACCGCTTGACAGTTTCACTGATTTGCTCAGACTCTCAGTGCGTAAATCTCTCACCCACTGCCCTTCCGTTGGGATGGGCACGGGGCATGAGGAATCTCTGACCAGGATAGCATTAACACTGCCGCATCTACACTTTTAAGAATAAATATATTTCTTTATTTCTTTTACATCATTTATAATGACGATGGTGATGATGATGAGGATCCGAAGGATAATCACTTCTCTTTAGAATTCTTGCTTCTTCTTCTTTTTCTTTTCTTTTCTTTTTTTCTTTTTTAGGGTCTGAACAAGTCTTGCTTTTAAAGAAGATGCAAGTTTGAAAAGGCCTTTAGGTAAGCAATGTGGCACAATTGTTTTCTATATATTTCATCTTCACATTATCCCACGTTGATTAATATTTGAAGATTGGAGCTTGTTCGGCTCTATAAAACCGGCCCATAAACCCACTCATTTTGTATGAAATCCAGTCCTGAAGCCATTCATTCTTATTAGTATAAGAAAAATATTTGACGTCCATCTGAGAGAAATTGATTCCATGGTGGTGTCCCCACACAGGGCATGGGGAGGCGGCGGGGCAATTTTTCATTTCAGGGTGGTTAAAATTAGTTTTGGAGACATAATTAATATGTAAATGAAAATGGTTATGTTTTCTTTCATCTCTAGCTAGAGTATATATCCTTTAATCATGTCTTTAATTGGCATATTATATATTAACTAGATACAAATTTGAGTAATATATATATTTGAACATAAACAATTAAAAATTTGACTGAGTTTTCATACCATTTATTGGAGGTGAAAGCTTCCTCGCTCTTTTTTCTTTATTACAAACCTTCTTTATTATAATCAAGGAAAGACATTGGGAGGAGTAATAGAAGACGCTAGTAATATGTACTTGAACTGAGTTTTTCTTTTTTTTGGTCGATTACTTGAACTGAGTTTTTTTTTTTTTGGTCGTATTACTTGAACTGAGTTCAATTGATTACTTTTTCGGTTTTGTAATGATGCACATCAAATTTTAATAAGGACTCGCATAAGGATTGTTACATGATACATAATGCATAGTCATTAGTTTTAGAAACCACTTATGTCACCGTTAAATTGCGTAGTTGTATTTTGAAAGATGAACCATGACCAAACTCGCCGGAAAGTTGCCACGTCAGCCATTTGGCCGGATTTTCGCCGGAGTGGCACTTTAAGTGTCCCATTTAACTTCGAAACTGGCACTCAAGTGTACCATTTTGAAGTTATGGTACTTAAATGTCCCCGGTGCCAAGTTATGGCACTTGGGCTGTACTTCTGCCAAGGATTGCTGAAGAAGAAGACCTTTCCTTTTTCCTTTTTCTTTTTACTTTTTTTCTTTCTTTGTACTGAGAAGAAAAGAAAGAGTGCTTCTTGAAAATCGATGGAAAGAAAGCTTGTCTTTTTTTTTTTCTTTCACTCTTTCTCACATTTTTTCTTTCTACACTTTTTTTTTTTCCTTGCTTGCACGAATTTTTTTCCCGCCTCGCACGAAATTTTTTTCTTTTTTTCTCATTTTTTCTGAATCCCCCCCCCCTTTTTCTTCACGAACCGTAGCCCTCTTTTATAGCAAAAACCTCTACCGATCTTTAAAAAGTTATGATTCCTTGATTGCGGGAATTACCGAATTTTAGCCCCGATTTGCCATCGCAAATTAGCATTTCGGTTGTTCACTCACGTTATTAGAAACGCATCCAAGTTCATTTTGATTTTTGGGAACAGCTCTGATGAGTATAATTCTTTGATACTTTCCCTTTGATTTTTCAATCTGGCCATTATCCTCATCAATTTTGGATTTGGTTTCCATTTTGACTTTTATTCTCTTAATTTCTTGAATATCTAATTGAAGCAAGAATAGCTAGTTAGAATTCTCACATTCCATGCATAATCAATTAAATTGATTTTTCCTTGTTTTTCCTTTTATTTGCTATGATGCAATTTTTATCTCTCTTTTTTTTTTTTAGGGATTAAAATTAACCTCTAATTTTTATGCAAAAAATCAATGACTGAATCGCCAAAATTTAGGTGTCAACAAATATTATCCATTATTTCATCTCTTCCATGGAGAATAAGATACTCTCTGATGTCATAAGCTTCGAGCCTGCTACTGAAGATGAAATGGAGAGAGTAGGAAAGGATGCTGAGATTGCAGTGAAGTGCGTGGACTCAAGTGGTGCGAGGAGGCTAGCAATGAGGGAAGTGGCTGAGCAACTCACTAGGATTAACCCCAAGCTTGGCAGCTCAATAGTTTTGAAAAAAATAATGAAGAGACCGAGAGCGTGGTGCATGAACCCCTACTCCCATGCGACTTCAACTTCTTCGAGGATGAGCTAACATGGGATGACGGGCTCTCTTTTCTATGTAGCGGATTCCAACATTCGATCCTTTGTTACTAGAATGACATGTCTATTAATTGTCCATAAGGACTTCTAGGGTTGATCGTGTATTCTATATATATGTTATGTTTGCCATTTATTTTGGACTTATAGTTGTGGAAGCATTTGTGCAAGTTTAATAGTCACAATCTAATATTATAGTGCACTGAGGTAGACTTATGAAAGGCCGACATATGGTCATTTTCACATTATCATAATCTCTCTTTCCCTTTATATTTTCTGTGTTGTCTCTTTTTCCTTGCATATGATAATAATAGGTCAGAATAATAATCTACTCACTGCTTTTTATCTTCTTCTTTTTTTATTATAAACCCAGTTCACTTTCATGACAAGTAAGAATCTACATTCACTTTCAGTCTTTACTTTTCTCTAATTATATTGTAATCAATCTTAATATAATTTTCATTTCCACCAAAAGATAACAGAATTGTTGGCCAAAAGGATTCTAATAGGCTAGAAAAGTATATTTTTCAATTTTTTTCTTTTTTTTTTTGGTAATATGATCTTAATTTGATATGATGGCAAAAAAAAAAAAAAAAATCTCAATTTGCTTTACTTTCTCTTTATATTTAAGTTCATTTAATCAGTTTAGTGTTAAAAAAGAGTGAAAGTGGGAAAGATAAACTGATTCAAAACTAGAAAATACCACATCTTCCAACCTTGATATGATTACTTATAAATATGATAAATGGATGAAAAACACTATATTAGTCAATTCAACAAGAACAGAATGTTCTTATCTAAAACTAGATGAGAGGATCACAAGATCAATAAAAAGTACTAGGGAATTTACTTGATAATAACTTTATATCAGAACAAACTCATTTTATTTTTAGGACAAACGAACTTAATTTTTTTGTAAGTTTGGTACTAATAAACTGCAATGAAAAACACTAGCTAGCAAGGAATATACAACCTATATTAAAGTTGATAGAATTTTATTTTATTTTTTGGGTTGTAAAAAGGCGATAGAAATAACTAGTACTTTTTCGTACTATCTACCAAGACTTTACAAATTCATGGCTCATACCAGATTGATATTTTAGTCATTGACCAGGGTCCTATATAATATCTCAAACAACAATGCAAAGAAGTAGCCTCAAACTATACTTTAATTGATTTGCAAGCGTATCCAAAAAAAAATCTCTTATCAGAAGATTGAAAACAAAAGTATTTCTTGTGGTTTACCTTCGAATAATGCATCTTTGTTGTATTTGTAAGGCTTCCTTACATACCAAGTCACCACAACGCCTCACGTTATATTGAAAAGTAAGTTAGAATAATGCTTATATACATTGCAACTATTACAGTTCGACTAATCGTGATAACTTAGTCTTTACACTATTTGGAAAGAACGCATCCAGCGAGCTACCCGACAGCCCTTATCCCTCCGGGTACCCACGAACACAAGATGGTCTAACATCTTAACCGAAAAACTAAGACGTTTGCACAGGTTGCAGTGGAAGCATAACCCATGACTGTCTTCCGAAATTTCATGAACTTTATTTTGGGGACCGAGTGCACGTACATCCTGTACATTCCGTCCATTAAATCAGATGGATCTCGTGTGACCAGATTGTTGGATGTGCCGAACATATCATGATTTCATATCAGGACAATTCGACACCAAAATGTGCCAGTTGAGTTCAAGCCTTGATGGTAATTTGGATTAGGGGTTGGATCAACTAACAAAACCGCATCGTCTATATAGGCTAACTCCCACTGAGGGTGGGCCTAAAAAAGACATGGGCTGGCCCAGCAAAGCCCAGTAAGCGGGTCGGTATTGGGCTCTTCTTCATGGCCCCTAGAGAACGCGAGCTTGTGCTGTACCGGAGCAAAGAAAACGCCACGTGCCGATTTCTCCTGCAACGACGAAAGGTTGGTTTCAAAGCCTGCGCTTGAGGCGACCTCGGTGGCTGCGGCCACCGACGTGGCGGGACATTTGGGGTTGGAGTTCCCGCAGCTGGGCTGGGCCAAAAGTGTTGCATTTAAGGGCTCCAATCCCACCCATTTCTTCTCCTTCTTTCTTTCTCTCTCTTCAAAATAAATAAATAAATAAGTATTTCCCTTCATCTTTTGAGCCCTAACTATTCCGATTTTCACTGCACGTGTGGCAAACTCCTCACATTTTGCTCCTTCCTAGGACTCAATTTTTTTTTTTAACTTTTCATATTATTTAAGGTTTTCGATAGCCACATCTAATATCACATGTGGTGCTGCGATAGCAATTAACTGTAACTTAGTGCCATATTGACAGCACTTTCATAAATTTTTTAGATAGATGAATCGACACAAATATTAAATATATATACTTGAAGGACGCAAAAAAAAGTTACAGGCTTGATTGGATATTGTGTAAAAGTTTTTATCCAACAGTTACACTATCATGCGAAAGATTAATCTGAGGAGAAAACACATATTGGAAATTTCTACTTCTCTATTTCTCTGTTTCTCTATTCCTCGGAATAGGTTTGGAACAGAAATCCGTTTGGTAACACAATTTGATTTTTCTATTCCAGAATTAGATTTGAAGAAGAAATCAGAGGCTAAAAATTTTAACTTCTCAATTTTTGAAATAGAAATTAAGAAATCAATTTCTGTTTCAGAAATTTTGTTACACACACCCTAATAGCTACATCCATTTGCTGGCACAAAAAAAAAACGGAACAAAACAAAACAAAAAGAATGTCTATTAATGACCGATTTCTATGTAAGTTAGCGTATTTTATGAAGATAATTACCATTATCATATTTGTTCCCAATTATAACTCTTATAGCATATCGTCTGCTTATTTTTTTTATTTGCCCATACCGAGCACAAAATTCGAAGTCAACTACTTTTTATATTTTCTTGGAACTACAATTACAAATGCATTATGGGATGCCAATCTTATTTAAATAAATATTGCAATTCATTATTAAAAAATTCTAAAAATTAGTGCAAGTTTTTCATTTTGTGATTTTAATACATCTTTACATGACAATAAATATGATTATGGGTATATGTCAAGTCTACATACCAACCAAAAAAAAAAGGTCTACACGAAGAGTACCCGATATTTTTAAATATTCATAGAAGAGGGCTACTTTGTTGTAAGGCACCGAAGGTCATTATATTTGTAATTTGAGAGGTAAAAATTGAACTTCTTTTAGAAGCTAATTGTTCTGCAAATATAATCATTAATTCAACATTTCCACATTCAAAGATTATGATAACTTAAAACCTATAAAATCAGCTTAATTAAATTAACAAAATAATATTATGTAACAAGAGCTCGTTGAAATGAAAACCAAGAGATGTATCCACGGTGTTGGAAAAATCATCATTATATTCTTTGGATGCCAGTGTTGTTACTGTACTTGATCATCCTGTTATGAGGCCAAGAGATCATCAATAAAATCCCGTAGATCATTATGGGGAACAAGAATATTTAGTGGTGGACCATAGGGGATACGAGGACTTGGCATGCAAAATGGCACAAGATTTTGTTTTAACGCCAGAGGGCAAGATTTTGGACGGTCCTCTTCAACTCAATAATGTAAACAAGTCTCTTTTGAATAAAAAGGAGCACAATGTAGAAAAATCCCAGTTACTGTTTTGTATGGATGCACTACTTTCTTGCTTGGCTATCAAGAGATTTGATTGGCCCGTCCTTGAAGTTTGTTGATAACGACGTTCCCTGAAATCTGTTTTAGTGCCCATCATTACCCCTCTATGCCTTCCCCCTCCCCCTACTTTTCTTTTTATTGTCGCCATATCATATACATCTTGATGAAGGGTGGGACTATGTCTTTTTCCCTACCGAGATCCTTTTAAAGTTCATATTTACTCGATGCGATGTTATTGCTTCCACACAGAGTAGTAGGTCAAGTGCCTACATTTCACATGAAATTTATATAATCTAACAAATCGTATTTACTAAGTCTTAATATATCAAGTGCATATAATAATGGTCTCATTGCTATTACGTTCAAGTGATTCTAATTTGAGAAGAAAGTAATCTTTTTAAGTCTATGCTATGTTGTCAACATTTCATTTGAAAAGAAAAAGAAGACTGTATACCGCTCATCAGGCAACGGTATGGGCCAATTGGTTGGTCTATTATCATGGACAGTGAACTTGATGACCTCATATAGAAGAAAATAGGTGGAGAGGTCAAATCAGCTCGAAGCACATGCGGCGTAGTCATTTTCTCCTTTTAATGTGGCGTTTCCTTGCGTTTTCGAATTCACATGCAATGAGAATGAGAAACGCTTTGGGTGGGCCCCTCCTGTACTCCTATTGCTCGTCAATGGCTATAGACAATGAACCGAGCGACGACCGGCTCGTGTGATACACGTTTCCTCCGGATGGATGACAGAGAGAATCCCACAACGTCTCGTCTCTTCTGTATGCTTTTTCTCTGGCATGTTGTCCTGTTCTCCGAAAGACTTCGAGACGACTGGAAGTCTTCATGCATCGAGAGAACAGTGTGAGCCGTGTCACTGTCACCAAGTCTCCCCTGTTGGTCGCCAGGCGTTGGGCCCAGCGGTTTTAGTGCGGATCCGAGCCACACTTCCATGAACCGGGTCCACAAGATCGAAATGAATTTCAATTGTCGGATGAGTAAGTCATATGGAGCCCAAATAAATCAACGTTGGTGACCGACTAGGCTCGCTCACATGCGAACCGTGTTCTCCACTTTTTTTTTCTCCGGTCCAGGGGTGGGCCAATTGTGTCTGCAGCAAGCATAAAAAGATAAAAGTCTCCCTTAGATTAATCCCAAGTACTTTTCTATATTTAATTTTTGTTGTGTGACAGGCGTTACTTTACTTTGGTCAAAAGAGTGGGGGCGTAATGGACTTCGCATCTAATATAAGAAAAGGTGGTTCAAAAGGCCTCCATGATCAAAACCATTTTGTGATAACTTCCAATCAAATCATTTTGTATTGGCTGAATGATTAAACGTTTAATTTATATGTGGTAAATCTCATCATAACGGCTCGCCTTCAAATTAAGTATCTCTAACCGCATTGTGGAGAAATTTTACTAAATACATTTGAACAGGTGAACTGCGTATGTTCGTGACATTTGTTTAAGTCGAACAGTCCAAATACTTTATTATACTCATCAAAAGCATGAGAAGCATAATTTTGGGCATTCATTTAAAATTTATCCCTTAGATCTTAGGAATATGAACCAATACAAATGTCAATTTCTTGTATTTATTTAGAATTTCACAATCCACATGACTTATTACTTGAAAGTAACGTAAGTTTGTGAGAGATCACATTGAATAGAAAGGTTGAATTTGCAAATTAAGATCACAAAATGATTCCAAAAAAAAAAAAACATAGGTCTACCATGCAAAATTTGTGTTCTGAGGTCAGAACACGTTGGTGGAATTTCAGAAAAGCTGCTTCAGTAAAACGACATGCTATTGTCCACCTTCGAGGCACATCATAACAAAACATCTTTTTCATGGTATTTCATTCGAAAGTGATGGATATTTTTTAAGAGACATAGAGACAGCTTGTATAGAGAGTCTCTTGTTCATATAATTGTTACTTTAGATTTCCCACAAAAGTTGGGGGTATAGTTGTTAGGTTTGGGATTACTGATCTAATTTGTCTTTAATTCTATCTACTCTATATCAAAATAATAGTTTGTATATAAAGATCTAAATATGATGTCAAGTTTGTATAGATGATCAATCCATTGAAACTAATTTATTTCATCGGTGGAGGATTAAAAAAAAAGAGATCTCTGTTCACGATTTTAATCATTTTAAACTCAGTTTGGCTATTCCTTCAACCAATCGCAACGTGAATCAGGCTCCTAATAAAAGCAAACCTCCCCGATCGGATTGAGCAATTATTGAAGCCCAAATCATAGAGCTATGAGTTGGCCATGTAAGTCGTTGCTGTGGCTTCCAAGTCAAGGCCAACATCAAGATTGTCAAGGAATCATTAGTAAAGAGAGGGAATAATGGATGATGTCTGGGGCACACACTTTGGGATCCAACGCTGCTTTTGTCAATTGCATCTGCTGGTTGGACAAGAAATGGCCCCGAATATATCTTTGGTTCAAGCCAAAGGAGCAATTGCTTTGCTTTAGAGGGTTAAAATCAAGAGCAATAGTGATAGAAATCTACTTTGATTTTTCTAATGTTATTTGGTTGGAATCAAGTATGGCTGGTAAATGATGAAGCAAAATCAACGAGTCTAACTTTTTTTAATTTTCCTTGACTACTATTACAAAATATGCCACACAGCTACCATTATAGATTCCATAAACTCCACAATTTTTTTGGAAACACTAGGCCACACTGCATTTGCTGAAGCCTGACGAGAGATGCAAGACCCTCGTCACGCTTGATCGACTCTCCCGTTTTCTGAATTTTTAAAATATATTTGTTATTCCACATTGTTTAAGGTTTTTGATGACATATCTAACATCACATGTGATGCTAGAATGGCAATCAACTGCAAATCGATGCCATGTTATGAGCACTTTTGTCAATTTCTCAAATATGTGGCCAAATACAAGTAACAAAATACATATACTTAAAGGACCCGGTCAAAAATAAAAATAAAAACCATTACGAGTTTGATGGAACATTGTAAAAAAAGTTATGATGAGGATAAAACACGTATTAGGGACGCTGGCAACTATATTCATCTGCTGGCACATGAAAATACATGTCAATCAATGGCCGATTTCTATGTAAATCGAGCATGTTTCATGATGAAAATTATTATCATCATTTGTGCTACCAATTATTACTCTCACAACAAGTCAGCTACTTCTTATATTTGCCTTTGATTTATAATCAAAATCAGCATATCCAATGCACAATTCCAAGTCAACTGTTTTTATATTTGTTTGGAATTACAATTGCAAATGTACTTTTGGATGCTAATCTTATTTAACCAAATATTGCGGTACACTATTAGAAAATTCTTGACGTTATTGCAATGTTATTACAACGTTATTATTATTTTGATGATTTTAATATATCTTTATATGATCATAAAAATGGTCATGAGTACATGTCTAGACCACACAGAAAGTATGGGATATTTGTTAATATGCAAATAGGCTGATTGCCTTTTTTAAACATCAGAATGTCATCATCTCTATAATTCAAGAAATAAAAAGTGACATCAATCAGAAAGTAATAGTTCCCTAAACGAAAATGTCATTCTCCACAAAAATAATGGTTGATACTTTCTTCTAGTATAGACGTACATCTGTACTATATAAATTCAACATTTTCAGTTTTTCAAGATGCAAGCGACTTACAACATATGAAAG
Organism: Eucalyptus globulus; assembly: GCA_014182545.1. Lineage (NCBI taxonomy): Eukaryota > Viridiplantae > Streptophyta > Magnoliopsida > Myrtales > Myrtaceae > Eucalyptus > Eucalyptus globulus. Next base: position 22,561,420 of record CM024722.1, on the reverse strand, counting down.
TAGTATAATTAAATTAAAGGGCGATGTCATGTGACACGACTTCATTGAAATAAATATACTAAAATAGGAATATAAATCTGCGGAAATGCGAAAAAACATCATTATCTACTTTTGGGCGCCGCTGTTGTTATAGTTCATCATTATCTTCTCGGTCAAGTTTAAGAAGACCGAGAAACACACTCTGTGGAGCCCCTGTACTGCTCTCCTGGTTGTCCATGGCGATAGAGGATGGTCGAGAGATAACCATCTCGCGTAGCAGACATATTGTCATTGAGAAACGTCATCCTCCGCGTGGATCACGCTGAAACCCGACATCATTTTCTGGATACTCTTTCTCTGGCATAGGTCTTGTTCTTCGAAAGACTTCGAAACGATTCGTGTGACTCTCCATGTACCGAGAGAGATTCTCGCGTCCCCGTCACTAGGCATTGAGCCCAGTGGTTTTAGTGTGGATCCAAGCAGCACTTGCATGAACTAGGTCACAAGATCTCAATGAATTTTGATTGTTAGATGATGTCAGTCTTATATGAGAATAACATAAATCAACATCCGTCCATGATCGACTAATCTCATTTATGTACAAAGAGTGTTATTATTATTTTTTTCTTGAGTCCAAGGCGAGGTCAGCTAGGTCCAAAGCCAACATCAAGAGGTAATGGTGTCTTCCCAAATCCAGGGTACTTTTCTATATTTAATTTTTGTGGATAAGTAAAGACACAAGTGCCAAAACTCAAGACGGGAGATAGTTAAATGCCAAAAATTCCGAAAGACACTTGAGTGCCACTTTCTTTGAAAAATGAAACATTTAAGTGCTAACTCTTATGAAAAGTGCCGGAAATAAGACATAGCTTATTTTTAATAATATAAGTTGCCTACGTGGTTTGCTGGAAAGCTGAGTCAACAAAGAAGAGCTAAAACAACATCATTTTACCTCTTATTTGAATTTTAATATAAATTTTAATTAAATTAAAAAAAATTGCAGAACGTGTTCAATGAGGGTTGTGTAAGCCCTTTCCGTTGCCTCCCCACTATCTTCAAGAAGGGCCGACAATGGTGGGGGAATGGTTGATCGAGGAGTTATTGAAAGAGTGAAGTAACGATATGCATGAAAATGTGTTATGAAATGGATGCTGATTGCTAAAGTGCATGTAATTGATTGGTCATCATTAATTGCATAAGAAATGACATATAATAGCATGACAATTGATATGTTATAAGGATGTGTATGCCCATGATGCCATGTAAGGAAAACCTTTGCCACAATTGGTACCCTTGTATGAGTATGTGTGAAAGACTCTAAGTTAGCTAGATGTTATATCATATAAATGATTCTTTACAAGGTTGAAAATCCTATAATTTACAATATGAGTTGGCTTGTGTAGCTTGAGTTGGCTTGAGTAAACTTGTGTTGACCATCATCATGCGATGATATAGTGGCATATTTATCTTCATCGATGTAGAAGATGCGTGCGATAATTGAGCTGTGTGGTATAGCAAAGAGGTAATTATGATTCCGTCCCCCCAAGAGTTGGTGTATACCCTCTGTAAAGGGACGTCCCATGAGTCGAGATGGGTCTTGACTAATGACAAGTATGAAGTCACCTGTGTTAGTGTTAGTGAGCTTCATGACCCATATGAACTCATATATGTATGAATTCAAACTCACTTATGAATGGTGGTGAGAGTTGTGACAAGTATGGAAGATATGCATAGTGGTGGAGAAATGCATGACATGTATGAATTCACTTATGTGCGTGGTAAAATGCATGACAAGTATGGACTTGCCTAAGTATACTCTTATATATGAGGGTACTAAACCAATAGGTAATACTAGTACATCATGAAATGTTAGGTCATATTTTATGCTTGCTTATGAGTGGATGGACTTGCAATATGGTTAATGGTTTTATTGGCATATCGTGTTAGCAAAGAAGAAGAACTTGTCCACACATAATTATTGTCTTGAACTCATGTTATTTGATTGGTACTAGGTTAAGTGCTAAGATGATCTCCTACCTTATACATAGGGATTTCATTTATCGAGCTTCAATTCATCATTTATTTTTCAGTGTGTAGGTTGTTCCCTTTGGGATATGACGAAGAAAGGGATGAGATGATGCCTGAGACCATTAACCCCCAAGTTGGGTGGTGGCTTGCTTGTGGATTAGTATAGGAGTAGTAGTACCAATGTGCCCATAACCTACAAGTCTCGGGACTATATGCTGTAATAATAAGTACTAGTATTTGTACGAAGAAGAAGAAGAAGAAGTATATATATTAAACTAGTGCGACTTTCTCATAGGGTATGTTGTGATGTATTTTGTGGTATTTTCACATGCGTAATTATGATTATGAGTATAAATGGAAAGGACGGGTGTAGCATGTGATGTACCTAGGACGTCACATAATCATCCAATAAAATCTATAAATAAGCTTATGTATTCTTCTTCAATGTACATAGAAATATATAAAATTTCTCCAATTCTATTATCCACATGATTCTTTAACTGTTTTTTTTTTTTTTATTAAGGAATCCCACTGCCTCTCTTTTCTTTACTTTTAGTCTCATATTTTGTCGTTTTCTTCGAAAGACTTCAAGACTTGTAAGTCTTGGTGCACTGTCACCAAGTCTTCCCGTGATATCATGCAGCCGCCTGGCCCAGAGGTTGTAGTGCGGAACCTGGCCTCACTTGCATGAACCGGAGCACAAAATCCCGATGAACTTCAGCCGTTAGATGATGTCGATCTTATGTCAAGCCCACATAAATCAACGTTGGATATCTACTAGGCTCGTCTACATACGGAGCATATTATTTAAGTTCGGGTGCAGGGTCAGGCCAACTAGGTCCTCACAGGCTAATGAAAGCTAGTTCTCTATGTTTCACTTTTGTCGTGAAACTCGTTGCTTTGGATTGGTCTCGATCGGAGGGGGGGCAAGGATAATATAAAAAATGACTGGCCGAAAGTGGATTCCATGATCGGAAAATTTGTTGGTTAGTTTTGTCCTAGTCGAATCATTTTGCTTTAAAACCTTGAATTATTGATTGAATGATTGAATGTTTGATTTGGAGGCGTAGTCCGTCGACACGTATTAAGCAATCCGACAAATATACCATCAACTTTTAACACTAATTTTTTTTGTAATAGTTGTATTTAATATTTATAAATCAAAACCTTTTCCATATAGAATACTTCACCATCAAAACTTTTCCGTATAGAATACTTCACCACGACTCTTAAGAACTCATTGACAAGATTTCATGTGTTCATATGGGGCAGTGTCTAACGCATCTTCTTCCCAATTGTGTACTCATGATAAAAATCTAATTAGAACACCACCGACTACAAAATTCTGTCTATACAAGCAATTTTATATGTAGTTGACCCGTGATCATAATCCTACTAGATAATGAATGAGTAGAAAGACGGATAGAATATGAGAATCATAGGAATAACAGGCAAGAAATTTTGAGAGGGAGCGTCGGAGTTCAAGTCATTGTGCAATGAGACCATGGTAAACTTACTGTTTTTAAGCCATTGAAAATCGCATCGATAATTTATTTATCACAAATTAGATAACAAAATGATGTGGCATCATACATTATTGTTTTCAAACAACTTAAAACTTAGGATGTCATCTCATGTAAAGTTGTCTATATCAGAGTGCCACGTTGAACGGCCGGTGATGACTAGATGCCACGTCAGCAATTAGTCGAAAGAACTACATTAAAATTTTGCACGCAAATGTTTAAAGCGTCATCGGCAAAATTGAAAAGTTAAGAACTGAATTGATATTCATATAATAAATTTATGATCGATATGGTAATTATCTGTCTCATTGTCAAATTCATGATGTATATATTGGTCGAAACAATTCATGAATTGAAATGTGCAATGGGAGGTCTCCATCATTTCATGAAAATAATGGAGGTTGTCATGCTTGTGTCACAGCCCGATGAAGCGACACATTGAATGCTAGATGAACCAACCCGTGACACTTGCATCTCTTGATCGAGAATATGAAAGCACCGTTGCTGTCTCCATCACGTAATTTTTCAAGGAATTCGGGAGACCCGTTTGTTTGGTCTCCTCAGGAAATTGATAATCTCGCTTAATGGGATATTTCTTGATAGAAAATCCCATTGAGTTCTGTATTTATTATTATTTTTTTTTGAAACAGATGGCCACAATGAAAACAACGAAAATCTCAATGAATATGATCAAACGATCTATTTAATTTTTTGGTCTTGTATATATTTGAATTACTTGTGATCTTATACCCCTGATATGGCCACAAGCATGAACTACACAAAATTTTTCTTTGCGATTTTCCTTTTGTACGAGTTTAGAATTGTAAGGCCATCTTAAACATAACTCTAATAAACCGTTTAAATCTCATCATAATTCTAGGGCCATATTAGTGTCACCTTGAGTTTGGTTAACCTCATAAGTTGGCTGGCCATTCTCCCATAGTGGCATCTATGGCCGATATGTGACCATCATTTTAAGACATAACAGCTACCATTATGCTCGTAGCACTCTAAAAATTTTATAATAAATAATATAATAATTTCTTTTTGGTACCTAAGAAGCTAGACATTCAAAGAATAGATCTCACTTATTTAAGCCCTTAGTTGAAACTTGTCATATCACTTAGTAAAAAAATTTTAGTAGTTCTTTATGGATTTAGAATTTCTTAGGGAAAATTACCAGAAATATCCTAAATCTATCATACTTATGCCAATATAATCCATTTGGCCAATTACAACCAAAAAGTGCTAACTAGATGCCAACCGTCCGACATGGCACCGCCAATGTTGATATGGACAATTTTTGCAATTTTTCAAAAAAAAATGAATTTTGTTATTTTTTGTGTTCTTTTCTTTTTCTTTATTGCGGGTGGCTAGGGCTAGTGGAGGCCCGACGACCCTCACAAATCACTGGGCAAAGTCATGCAAGCCCTTGCCGATCGCAGGGGAGGCGACCCTCATCAATGGCCAGTGCAGGCAGCCCTCACCAAGCCCTCTCCAACATTTGCCTGTGGCTAGTCTCCGACCATCAACGAAAAGGAAAGAAAAAGTAGAAAAATTAAGAATAAAAAAAGAAAAATTTCAAAAAAAAATTAAAAAATTTGTCCACATCAGCACTGACAACGTCACATAGCACAATCGGCGTTACTGGGCCACCATGTCAACATTTTTTGATATGATTGGAAGGACTACATTAGCAAATTATCAAAAGGTATAGAACTAAATTAATATAATTGAAATGTTTATGACTGAATTGACACAAACACAATAAATTTAGAATAGTTTTGGTCATTTTATGAACTCAACAATTTCAGTATTTCAATATTCAAACGACTTAAAACATAAAAAGTAGTATAATTAAAATTAAATGGCGATATCATGTGACATGACTTCAATGAAATAAAAATACTAAAATAGGAATACAAATCTGCGGAAATGCAAAAATCAACATTATCTTCTTTTGGGTGCCACTGTGGTTATAATTCATCATATTCTTCCCGGTCAAGTTTAAGAAGATCAAGAAACACACTCAGTGGAGCCCCTGTACTCCTCTCCTGGTCATCCATGGCGAGGCTCGGCCTCGCTAGACCACTGCAAGGCCAACCTCGCGGTGGCCAGGCGAGGTCGAGCCTCGCCAATGTCTGGGTGAGGCTAGGCCTCTCCAGATTTGGGCAAGGTTGCCTCGCCCAGCCACGGCGAGGCTTGGGGGGACCTTGCCAGTGGCTGGCAAGGCTGGCGACCTCATTGGCCTTTGTTTAGTCGGTCGCTGGCAAGCCATGGCCAAGGTCGACAACCGACTAAGAGGAAAGAGAAGATAAGGAAAAAAAAGTAATAAAATTATTAATATATTAAAAGAAATTCTAAATCATAAAAAATATTTGGGGTTGTACTAAACGTATTTTTATTCTTGGAATAGAAAATTTTTATAGTTATCAAATATCTCAAAATACTCAGAAATTGTTCCCAATAATACAAATAGAAAAAAATGCTTTCAAAAAGAAACTGTTTCCGAAAGTAGAAACGTTATCATATGCACCCTATGTAACGGGGTGGTCCAATTGGCTAGTCTATTATTGTGTATAGGTAACTTGATTAGCTTATATAGAAGAAAATAGGTGGAGAGGCCAAATCAGCTCGATGCACGTGTAGTGTTGTCATTTTCTTCATCCATTTAATGTGGTGTTTCCTTGTCTTTTCAAATTCACATGCAACGTGAACGAGAAACACTTTGGGAGGACTCCTAGGGTACGCATGACAAAATTTCTAGAATAGAAATTGGTTTCTAGCTAGAAATTGAGAAGTTAAAAATTTTAACTTTTGATTTATTCTTCAAATCTATTTCTAAAATAGAAATCTGTTCTAGAATTAGAAAAATCAAATTGCGTTACCAAACGGATTTTTGTTCCAACCTATTTCGGAAAATAGAACAAAAAAATAGAGAAGAATAAATTTTATTATGCGCACCCCTATTCTACTCCTACTACTCCTCCATGGCTATAGACAATGAAACGAGCGAAGACCAGCTCTCGTGATACACGTTTCGTCCCTGTGGAATCTCGCATTTGCCGTCCTCAATTCGTGTAATCCACATTTCACCATCCTCCGGATGGATGACAGAGAGAACCTCACAACGTCTCATCTCTTCTGTATGCTTTTTCTCTGGCATGTTGTCTTGTTCTCCGAAAGTGTCAGCCAAGTCTGCCTATAGGTCGTCAGGCGCTAGGCCTGATGGTTTTAGTGCGGATCCAAGCCGCACTTGCATGAATCGGGTGGACAAGATCTCGATGAATTTCAATTGTTAGATGATATAAGTCTTATATAGAACCCACGTAAATCAACATCGGTGATCGACTAGGCTCACTCACCTGCGAAGCATGTTCTCATTTTTTTTTATTGGGTCTAGGGGTGGGCCAACTCTGTCCGAAGCGAGCATTAAAAGGTAAAGGTCTCCCCCTAGATTAATCCCCAGTACTTTTCTATAACTCTTTTTTTTTTTTTTTTTTTTTTTCATGTGATAGGTTTTACTTTACTTTGGTCAAAAAAGAGGGCATGATGGATTTCGCATCTAATCAAATCATTTTGGTGATTACATTAAGTCAAATCATTTTGTTTTTGTAATCTTGAATTATTGGCCGAATGATTCAACATTTAATTTGGGAAGAAGTACACCCAAAGTGCTAAAACTTGGCACGAATGGATATTTAAGTGCCAAAAGTTAGCAAAGTGACATTTAAGTATCATTTTTTTTGAAAAATATGACACTTAAATGCCATCTTCGGCAAACCCCGCCGGAAATCATACGTGGATATTTTTTATTATTTTCCTTGCCTACATGACTGTAGGAGAGCTGACTCTAAAGCAAAGAATTGCAAAAATGATGAAGTTTTTTGCGGATTTGAATTTTAATATAAAATTTAATTTAATTTAATTTAAAATTAAAAAAAAAAGGGAGAGAGGAAGAAGGCAGCTGAGGGCTAAGCCCTCGCCGCCGCCGCCCCCCGCCGTTGCCAAGAAGGGCCGACAAAGGTGAGGGGAGGGTTAGCGAGAGGTCGCCGGCCCTAGTTAAGGGCTAGCGAGGGCCGCCGACCCTCGCCCGATTTGGGGGAGGGCTCGCAGACCCTCGCCGCCGGTTGGCCGGAGTCACCGACCCCCGGCTTGACCCGCCGACACTCCCCCCGTCGCCGGAAGGGCCGGCGACGGTGGTAGTGACGGCTTGGCCCTCAGCCGCATTCCTCCTTTCTCCCCGCCTCTTTTTTAAAAACAAATTTAAAATTTTTAAATAAATTTAGTTTTAAATTTAATTTAATTAACTTTTATAATAATTAATACAACGTTAGAGACAAAACGATGTCGTTTTTGCATTTGTCTAGCCACGTCAGCATACAAAACAATGTCGTTTTGCATTTATCTCGCCGAAAAATGGACAAATTTTCTTGCCGTTGGCACTTAAGTGATCCATTTTGCACTAATTTTGGTATTTAAATGTCACTTTCCTAACTTTTGGCACTTAAGTGTCCCTCCGTGCCAAGTTTTGACACTCAAGGTATACGACACTCGTTTAATTTGTATATAGTAAATTTCATCTTAGTGTCTCCCATTCAAATAAGTATTGCCAACCACAATATGGAGAAGCTTTACTAAATACATTTGAATAGGTGAATTGCATGTGTTCGTGACATTTGTTTAAGTCGAACGGTCCATATACTTTATTATACTCATCAAAAGCATGAGAAGCATAATTTTGAGCATTCATTTAAAAAAAAAAAATTGTTCCTACAAAAAGTGTTAGATCTCAAGATTATCAACCACTACAAATAAATCAACTTCTTGTATTTGTTTAGAATTTCACAGTCCACATGACTCATAACTTGAAAAGAACATAAGTTTGCGAGAGATCGCGTTGAGTAAAAATGTTGAATATGCAGACTGAGATTACAAAATAATTCAAAAAAACATGGGTCCATCATGCAAATTTTGTGTTCTTACCTCAAAGAAGACGTTGGTGGAATTTCAGAAAAGCTACTTTTGTAAAAAGACATGCTACTGTCCACCTTCGAGTGGCAAACCATAAAAAATCTTTTTCATGGTACTTCATGCAAAGTGATTGAAATTTATGAGACATAGAGACAGCTTGCATAAAGTCTCTTGTTCATATAATTGCTACTTTAGATTTCCCACAAAAGTTTTTTTTTTTTTTGGGTGGGGTTAGGATTAGAGGGTTAACTCTGAGTAAATTGAATCATTAGTGTTTATCAATTGATCCACCTTTGCTTTTTAATGCTATCTATCATAAATTGAAATAATAGTTTGTAGACAAAGATCAAAAGATCCATTGAAATTGATTTATTTCATGGGTAGAGAATTGAAAAAATAAAATAAAAGGTATCCATTCATGATTTTAATTATCTGAAACTCCGTTTCGAAATTCCTACAATATATTGTAACATGACAACGTGAATCAGGCTCCTAAAAAAAGAAAACCTCTACGATCGGATTGAGCAATTATTGAAGCTCGAATCATAGAGACATGAGTTGGCCATGTAAGTCGTTGCTTTGCTTTCCAGGTCAAGGCCAATGTGAAGATTGCACGGACGGGCTTGTCAAGGATTCCTTAGTGGACAGAGGGGATAATGGATGATGTCTCAGGCCCACAATTCGGAATCCAAGGCTGCTTTTGTCAATTGCATCTGCTGGTTGGACAAGGAACGGCACTAAATATATCTTTGTCAAGCTAAAGGAGCAATTGCTCTGCTTTAGAGAGTTAAAATCATGAGCAATAGTGATAGAAATTCTACTTTGATTATTCTAATGTTATTTGGTTGGAATTAGGTGTGGCTGGTAAATGATGAAAACAAAAATTAATGGGTCCGACTCTTTTTAATTTTTCTTGATTACTATTACAAACTATTCCACACAGTTACTATTGCAAATTCTGCAACTTTCACAAGTTTGATTGAAACACTAGGCCATGTTGCATTCGATGAATCCTGACAAGAGATGCAAGACCCTCATTGCGCTTGGGCGACTCTCCTGTTTTCTGAATTTTTAAAAAATATATATTATTCCATATTGTTTAAGGTTTTTGACAACAAATCTAACACCACATGCGATAAATTGCAAATTAATGCCATGTTATGAGCATTTTCGTCGATTTTTCAAATAGATGGCCAAATATAAGTCCCCCCCAAAAGAAGAAGAAGAAGAAGAAGCTTACACTTAAAGGACCCAATCCCAAAAAAAAAAACATGACGAGCTACATTGAACATTGTAAAAAAGTTATGATTAGGATAGAACACATACTGGGGACTCTAGTAGCTATATTCATCCGTTGGCACTTGAAAAAACACGTCAGTTAATAGCCGATTTCTTTGTAAGTCGAGCATTTTTTATGATGAAAATCATTATTATTATTTGTGTTGTCAATTATTACTGTTATAGCAAGTCAGCTACTTTTTATACTTGCCTTTGATTAATAGTCAAAATCAGCATATCCAAGGCACAATTCCAAGTCGACTGCTTTTATATTTGTTTGGAACTACAATTGCAAATGTACTTTTGGATGTTAATCTTATTTAATCAAATGTGGTGCACTATTAGAAAATTCATGAGATTATTGCAACGTTTTTAATAATTTTTTTTATGATTTTAATGCATATTTATATAATCATAAACATGGTTATGGGTACATGTCTAGACTGCACGGAGTATGCAGTATTTGTTAATATAAAAATAGGAGGACTACATTTTTAAACACTAGAATGTCATTATCTCTATAATTCGAGACATAAAAAGTGACTTCTCTTAGAAACTAACGCCTTGTTTGGCAAATTTTTGTTTTTCTTCCCCAAAAGACAATTTTTGTTCTTTTGTTCTGGGGAACAAAAAAAGAACAGAAACACATTTGTTTACACTTTTGGTCTTGAGAACAAAAATCTTTTTTTTTTTTGTTCCCGGGAACATATTTGGAACATAAACAAAAAATAGAAAAAACTTGTTTCTTGTTCTTGGAATACTTCGAGAAACACTTTTTCTTCTCATTTTTTCTGCTTCTTTTTTCTCTTTCTTTTCTTCTTCTTTTCTTCTTCTTTTCTTCTTCTTCTTCCTTTTGCTGATCACCGGTCTTGGCCATGGTCGGTGCTGGCGACTAGCCAAGCGAGGGCTGGCGACCTCGCTGGAGTGTCTCTGTCCTCCAAAGAGGCCAAGCCACGGCGAGACTTGGCCTCACCGGATCGGGCGAGGTCGGCCTTCCCAACCGGCGCTAGGGCGGGCCTCGCCGGGGCTAGGCTGGCCTCGGTGAGCTCGCCAGACGTCACCCAGCCGATTGCAAGCCACGGCGGTGGCCGGTGATTGGCTAAAGAGAAAAAAAAAAAAAAAAAGAAAAAAAAAAAAAAAAAAAGGAAAAATATAATTTTTAAAAAAATTATAAATAAATAAATATATATACACAAGTTTACCAAGCGCGTTTTTATTCCTAGAGTAGAAATTTTTGCAGTCACCAAACGCGTTCTTATACTAAAAAATTGTTCCCTAGAACAGAAAAAAAAAAAACTATTTATGTTCAAAAATTATTTAAAGAAACAGAAACGTTACCAAACACGCCCTAATAGTTCCCTGAATGAAAAGAAAATTCTTCACAGAGATAAAGGTTGAAACCTTCTTGTAATATAGACATACATGAATATTATATGAATTCAACATTTTCAGTTTTTCAATATTCAAACGACTTAAAATATATAAAAAAATAGTATAATTAAACTAAATGGCGATATCATGTGACATGACTTCTATGAAATAAAAATACTAAAATAGGAATACAAATCTGCGGAAATGCAAAAAACATCATTATCTTCTTTTGGGCGCCGCTGTGGTTATAATTCATCATATTCTTCCCGGTCAAGTTTAAGAAGACCAAGAAGCACACTCTGTGGGGCCCCTGTACTCCTCTCCTGGTCGTCCATGGCGATAGAGAATGGTCGAGTGACGACCATCACGCGGAGCAGACATATCATCATCGAGAAAGGTCATCCTCCGCATGGATCTTGCTGAACCCCACGACGTGTTTTTCTGGATGCTCGTTCTCTGGCATTTGTCCTGTTCTTCGAAAGGCTTCGGACTTGTGATTCTCCTTGAACTGAGAGAGATTCTCGTGTCGCGGTCACCTTGTGGTCATCAAGCGTTGGGCCCAGTGGTTTTGGTGCGGATTTAAGCCACACTTGCATGAACTAGGTCACAAGATCTCGATGAATTTCAATTATTAGATGAGGTTAGTCATATAGGAGAATCACATATATGAATTTCAATGTCCACGATCGACTAGGCTCCTCACAAAATCCAAGTTACTTTCTATATTTAATTTTTGTGGATAACACGGGTTACTTTAGTTTGGTCAAGATAGAGGGGCGCAATGGACTTTGCATAAAATATAAAAAAATGACTCGAAAGGACCCTATGATATATCTTTCAATCAATTTTTTTTGTTCACGATCCTAAATTACTAGCTGAGTGATTAAGCATTCAATTTGTATGCAATGAATTCTGCCACAATATCTCGTATTCAAAATCAGTCTTGCTAGTCAGAGTGTGGAAGAGCTTTAATAAATGCATGTGAACTAACGAATTACATGTGTTCGCAAAATTCTTTCAAGTCAAACAGTTCGGATACTTTGAACTGTAAAAAAAAAAAAAAAAAAAGTTATTAACTTTTTTTGGACTGGGTGTCAAGATTTTTTGGGTGATAACAAATGAATTACCCTTTTAAAATAAGATGATTTTAATCGAAATTAAAATACGATTGTTATTCTATTCACTACCTAAGTAGGACCTTCTCCTATTGGTGATTTTAATTGCTATACATAGTACCGCTAATAGCTTAGAAATTTTAGATTGCACCATCATGCACTACAATTATATAAATTTTCAAATGGTAAGAATATGACACTAGTTAAGTAACCAAAAAGTATATATTAATAATTTTTAGAACTGATTTTTATTGTTATATGTGCGATGACTATGTATAAATAAAAAAAAGATTAATACCCTAAAAAACTTCAAACGGTACACCTGTAACAAATTTACCACAAACTATTTTTTTGACCATTAAAAACTCCAAACCGATACACCTATGACAAATTTACCCCGACTAACCATAAAATACCATAAACTGGTACATTTATAACAAATTTATCCCAAACTAATTTATTTGACCGCAAAAAATCCAAAACTAGTAAATTTGTGACAAATATGTCATCCGCTAAATTGGATTAATACCACAAAAATCACAAAAATTGTAAATTATGACAAATGGAGCGTAAAATCCCAAATTGGTATACTAATCAACTGTCACGTATAATTTAACTTAATAATTTGATAGTAAAATTTAACGAAAACTAACATAGGGTAAATTTGTCACAAGTGTACTAGTTTGGGGTAAATTTGTCAAAGGTATACTAGTTTGGAGTTTTTGGTGGTCAAAAAAATAGTTTTGGATAAATTTGTTATAAGTATACTAGTTTGAGGTTTTTCAAGGTATTAATCCTAAATATAATCCTTTTCCATTACAAGGTGGCATTAATTTTTCAAAACTCAAACACAAAGTTGACTAGAACTCGTATGACATGGATTTTGTGATTGACTAGTTACATTATATCCGTATGCAACCAATCCATGATATTAACAAGAAAGTCCTAGAAAAAGGGAGAGTACTCCATCTTACAAGGAGTTCTAAACATATTAATCGTTAAACATTGAAATATTAAATACAAAAGGACATGACTCCTAGGTTCATTGCCTCATAACATTTAAACGGAGGCAATTTTCCAACTAAATATTGTGGTAAATAAAGGATCTCTTGCCTAGTCAATCGACCCAATGTAATTGCAGCAATTGGTCATGCGGAACTCATTTGTGTGGTCTGCATGATCAACAACTATGATGAGGTTTAACCTAGTGGTCTTAGGTGCATCAAAAAAATTTGCCCGTAAAGAAACACATTTCATAAGTAGTTCTGCATAAAAACATAATTATCTGGATATTGAAATAACATTTAATGTTTCCTCATAAATTGGGCGATTAAAGGTTAAGAGAGATCCCACTTTCGATCTTATAATACAATAAAGTTATGCTTTACATTGCCCGTGACTAGATTATTAATCTTTTTATTAATTAATGATGTATTTAACTATACTTTAATAACAATCAACCAAGTCCCCTTTTCAATTTTTTTAGTTTTGTTTGAGACTACTATTACAAATGTACTTTTGGATGCTTGTCTCATTTAATCAAACCACATATCATTAAAGAAGTCTTGAGATTATTGCAAGATTATTGTTTTTGATGATTTTAATACATATATGTATGACCCTAAATATGGTTATGGGTACACATCAATTCTACTCAGGGAGTAGACGAGTACTTGTTAACATATTTATAAGGGGATTGCTTTTTGAACAATAGAACATCACTATTATGGTCATTCGAGATGTGAAAAGTAACATTTTTTTCATCCCAAAATATCTCTTTTCTTTACTTTTTCTATTGCATTTTTTTTTTTATCATTGAATGATTTCGAGACGACTCATTAAGCCTTTGCGTAACGTCGTCGCTAGGTCCTCCCATAGGGGGATCATGCGGTTACCAAGCATCGGGCATGGAGGTTTTAGTGCGCAATCTAGGCCACACTTGCATGAACCGGATGCACAAAATCTCATTAAGTTTCTGCCATTAGATGACGTCGCCTCATGTGGAGTCCATGTAAATTGACGTTGTAGATCCATCGGACTCATCTTCATCGCACAATCTAGGCCACACTTGCATGAACCGTATGCACAAAATTCCCAATGAGTTTCTGCAGTTAGATGACGTCGTCTCATGTGGAGCCCATGTGAATCAACGTTGGAGATCCACCGGACTCATCTTCATGCACAGCATGTTGTTAATCGTTGGATGCGCCAACTGAAAGAAAACTGAAAGAAAAGGTCTCTTTAAAGGTAGATAAAAAGGTTGTTTCCTACGTTTCACTTTTGTCGTGAAACACATTACTTCAGTTTGGTCTCGATAGAGGTGCACAATAGATAATATGAAAAATGATTGCCCAAAAGAGGACTCGATCAAAATAGTTTGTTTACGATTTTCCTCGCCTAATCATTTTGTTTTAAATTCTCCAATTATTGATTGAATAATTAAGCATTTAATTTAAATGCGATATATTCTACCACAAAGTCTCACGTTCAAAATAACCTCGGCTAGTTTTTGAGGAGATAGAGCTATACTAGATATATTTGAACAAGCGAATTGTATGCACTCGCAATATTTGTTTAAGTCATATAGTCCGTATTCTTTGTAGTAAAAAAACAAAAAACAAAAAAAGGGCAATATCTTGTTTTAAGCAACATTCAAGATTTTCGAAGTTTTGATGGCAAGTCAATTACCGTTTAATTTAAGAAGATTCAAACCAAATTAAAATAAAATCATTGTTTTATTCATTGCTTGAGATGGGCTTTCTCCTATAAACGATCTTAATTACTACACATAATATTTACTAATAATCTAGAAATTTAGATCGCACCAGCATGCAATACAATTATATAAACTTTCACATATTGAGAAAGGGTCACTTTTATGACACTTACTAAGTAATCGAAGAGAAGAAGATGTACATTGATAATATTAGACACTAAATTTGATCCTAATAGATGTAATTGATATTTATCAATCAAATTCTTTTCCAAACAGTATACTTCACCCATGCGCTTAAGAACTCATTAGCAAGATTTCTTATGTTTATTTAGGGCAATGCCTTGCGCGTCTTTTATCCCACTGTGCGCTCAAAATAAAATAAAATAAAATAATCCAATAAGAATACCACAACTACAAATTTTCTCTATACAAGCAATTTTATATGTAGTTGACAAGTGCTTATTTTCCAACTAGATTATTAATGAGTGGATGTCCTCAATTGATACCCACCCAGTGTAACTTCTGCTAGGCCGGTATAGAAAACATAATTCATTTATTCATCCGGTGCGAATGGATGGCAACATTTAGCTTAGTATCCTTGCGCAACATGGGATCAGGCGGTCTTTAAGAGGATGGAATGAGAAACTTCAATGGATGATTAGGGCAACAAAGGGCAAAGATTTGGTGGCGAGACTCCTCAAAGTGTCTTTCCTAGCAATCATATATTGCATTTGGATAGAGCGCAACCATAGATAGTTTCAAAACAAATAAACTAACATCCCTATTATTTTTAGGCAAGGTGAATAAATATGTAAGAGGTAGAGCTTCACTTTACCAAAAAATTAGACATTCACAATCAAATGTTGTATTGGCTATTATGTGGAGACTTCCTACCTCCATTTTTTTGAATTATTAGATCTATTTGTAATGTCTGGGGATGTCCCTAAGCTGTTGCACTTCATTTGCTCTATAATACTTACATATTAAACCAAAGAAAAAAAATGAGATTAATGGTTATGACAAGCAAGAGAAAATTGAGAGTGTCAGAATTTAAATAATTGACTATGTTCCCAGCCATGTTAAATTTACCATTTTTTTTCTTGAAAATTTTAAATTATTAAAAACCATGTCAACGATTTATTTATGACAAACTACATCGCAAAATAACGCGGCATCATACCTTCTTGTAGTCGATTTATCACCGAAATCATGAGACCCAACACAAAGCATGCCTTCGTTTAATTATTTGGCAATCGCATAATACATCATCTAGCAAGTATAGTTCCCTATATCTTATTATACATCCAGCATAAAAGGAGTTTCATACATAAGCAGTCTCATTATTCTTTGACTTAAAGTTCTTACTACCAATCTTTCAAATCAATGGTGCATGCGGTCCTTCTTGCAAAATTTTATTTACACTGGTTGCATATGCTACAATTACTCCCACTTATGTATATTGACAACAAGGATACTTGTGCAAATAAAATATAATATTGTACATTGTAATAGCATTACTATTATAGTATATTCAATAGGTAAAATGGAAGGAAATCGCAACAACTACTGGTGACTAACTCCAACTAAGCATTATCATAAGAGTTCCTCCACACACATAACATGACATTCCATTTAAGCTATTGCTTATTTAAGCAGGCCCACTCGGCTCATCACGATATAGTGAGAGTATAAACAAGATAATCCTATGTCATGGCACAATCAAATATACCCAACAAACAAATTAAGATTTCTCAAGGCCAACAAGTAATTGGGAAGTTTCGAACTTGTGACCAATGTGGCTCGAGATGTCTAAAACTAAGCTTATTCGAAATGGTGGTAATTCCTATTGTTCATTTTACTTGGTCTTGAATTTCTTGATAAAAATATTTGTAGACAAGCAATTGTTGGCTAGGTCCGCCTCTTGTGGGGCCTAGTCAATATGTATATATGTAAATTTGTAAATTTATTAAAGAGAGAGAGAGAGAACAAAAAGAAAGAGAAGTGGCTTCGTGCAGGTGTGCGCGTCCAAAAGTGAGGAGGAGAGAGAGAAACTAAAAACTACCGCAATAGGAGAGAAGATAAGAAGAGAAGAGAGGGCTGCAATTTTGTAGTCCTAGTTCGAAGGCAAAAAACGTTGATGGAATCAGCTCAAATTTGAGTATGTTGTTCATGAGACCAAGGGCTGCGAGTTGATGGTTTTCATTTGTCGAGAACTGCCTCCAAATTCTCCCATTGCAGTTGGGGTTTTCTTTCTTTGAATTTATTTATTCACTTATGTGGTGATGAAATGAGATTGTAATGTTGATGTTGAGCCTCTAATGTATGACTTGAGAAGAATACTTTGTGTATCCTGCTATTCTCGGTGATTAGTAAATATTTTTGGGTGGTTTGTGAATTTTTCTGCATCAGGTTTTCCACATTAAATTCTTGGTGTCATAATTTGCTTTGTTTACTTATCATATTGGCATTATATTTGCATATTATGAGGATGTATATTGCTGGTTGTTGCTGGGGGTTAACAGAATTTCACTCGATTTAGTTCTAGGGAAGAAATTGATCCTGGATTGTGTTTGGCTCGTGGTGAATTGTTGTCTCGGAATCTCCCCAACAAAGTAGTATCGGAGCTTAAGTTGAAATTCTAGTGTTAAATGGAAGAAACTAATAGCACCATGTTTAAGTTAAATGCCTCAAATTATTCTATTTGGAAGCCTTGGATGGAATATGTGTTATATTGCCAAGACTTGTTTGATCCAATTGAGGGTGATGAAGCCAAGGAGATAAGGAAGACAAAGAATGAGAGATGATGAATAGGAAAACGGTTGGGCTTGTCTAACAATTGATTGATGATAGTGTGTTTCATCATGTTGCTCAAGAAACAAAGGCGGACACTTTACGGAAGAAATTACAAGATCTCTATGAGAGGAAAACTCCACAAAATAAAGCTCTTATAGTTAAACAATTTGTGAATTTGAGATACAAGGAGGAGAGTAACATGGCAGAACACTTGAGTGAATTTCAAGATGTTGTAAATCAATTGACAAATCTTGAGATTGACCTTGGTGATAAATTGTAAGCATGCTTATTACTTGGTACTCTTCCCGATAGTTGGGGCACCTTGGTTGTGGCGTTAAACAACTCGGCTCCTTTTGGTGTGCTTTCTATGAGCATGCTTAAAGAAAGCTTGTTTAATGAAGAAACAAGAAGAAAATGCTTGAATTATGTTTCTACATTGGATGCTCTTGTCATAGAAAACAGGGCAGGAAGCTAATCAAGAAGGTTTCAAAGAAATGATAATCGGGGCAAGTAAAGATGAAGATCGAAATCAAGACTGAGGAAGAATGTGAAATATTATAATTGCGGCAAAATGAGACATTATGAAAAAGAGTGTCGTTGCTAAAGACAGATAAATCCCATGATAGAAATGGAGATCAAAAGAAAGAAGAAAAGCAAGCTATGATGGCAGTTGCATCCAATGGCAATATTGTATTCGTATGTGACGATGGATATGTGAACCTCACATGCCAAGACTCTACGTGAGTTGTTGATTTCGCGGCTTTTTTTCATGTTACTTCACGGCGTGACTACTTTGCTTCTTATCGCGGTAGTGATTTTGGTTGTGTCAGGATGAGAAATAGTGGTGTTTCCAAGGTTATTGGCATGGGAGATGTTTATTTGGAAACTGATGTTGGATGTAATTTGCTTTTGAAAAACATGAGACATGTTCCAAATATCCGACTTCACTTGATTTCTACGAGTGTCTTAGATGATGAAGGTTATTACAATTCCTTCTTTGATGGCAAATGGAAGTTGATTAAAGGTTCTATGGTAGTGGCAAAAAGTAATAAGACAGGCTCTCTTTATACCATGCAAACTAACTTGATTAAAGAAGAGGTAAATGCAGTGGAGGATTCCTCAGTTGCTTTATGGTATATGAGGCTGGGTCATCTTAGTGAGAAAGGGCTTGAAACTCTTGCTAAAAAGAACATTCTACCTTTGAAGGAGAAAAATCTAAAGGAATACACTCATTGCCTTACAGGTAAGCAACATAGAATCTCATTTCATAGTTCCTCTCCACACACAAAATCAAATGTACTTGATTTAGTTCACATTGATGTTTGTTGCATGGATGCTAGAACACTATGTGGTGCATTATATTTTGTGACATTTATTGGTGACTGTTCTATAAAAGTGTCCGCTGTTGCTTTGAAATCTAAAGATCGGGTACTTGAGGCTTTCAAACAATTTCATATCAATGTGGAAAGAGAAATTGGGAAGAAGCTTAAATGTGTTCGAGCTGAACGGTGGTGAATATAGGGGCCCATTTGAATACTATTCCAGGGATTATGGTATCAAGCTTGACAAGACTGTTCCGAAGACACAACAACAAAATAGAGTAGTGGAGAGAATGAATTGAACAATAAATGATCGGATTCGGTGTATGCTCTCTCATAAGAGGTTATCTAAGCTATTTTGGGGTGAAGCAATGAGAACAGCAGTGGACTTGATAAATCTTTCTCCATCGGTTCCTCTTAAGGGAGATGTTCCGCAAAGAGTTTGGAGTGGCAAAGATATTTTCTATAGCCATCTAAAAGTGTTCGGTTGTCGGGCATTTGTACATGTTCCAAGAGATGAAAGATCCAAGCTTGACAATGAGTCTAAATAGTGTATCTTCTTGGGTTATGGGAGATGAAGAGCTTGGCTATAGGTTATGGGATCCAGCTGCAAAGAAAGTCATTAGAATCCGAGATGTGGTGTTTTGTGAGTATCAAACTATTGAAGACACCAACAAAGCAGAGAGATCAAAGAATATAGCTCAACGTTTAGTTAGTTTCAGCCAAAATCCTCCTATCGTGGGTGGAAATAATGGGAGAGAAGTGCATGGAAATTATGGAGATGATGAATCCTCACATAATATTGATTCTACAGTTGAGATAGATGAAATAGTTGAGCAAAAGCAGCCCATTAAGCTAGTTGAGCAAGAGTAACCTATCCTACCTCAAGTTAGAAGATCTGAAAGAGAGCGTAAGCCTTCTCAAAAATATTTACTGCATGAGTATGTGTTACTCACTAATGCAAGAGAGCCAAAAACTTATGAAGATGCTATATCATATGAATGAAAGAATGAGTGGCATGAAGCTATGCAAGAGGAGCTTAAATCCTTACATGAGGACCATACATTTGAATTGGTAAAGTTGCCTAAGAGTAAAAGAACACTCATAAATAAGTGGATGTACATATTGAAGACGGAAGAAAACAGTCCACAACCACGATACAAGGCTAGGCTTGTTGTGAAGGGCTTTTGTAAAAAGAAAGGCATTGACTTTGAAGAGATTTTTTCACCTGTTGTAAATATGTATTCTATTTGAGTTATTCGTGGTTTGGCCGCCAGTTTGAATTTAGAAATTGAACAACTTGATATAAAAGATGGCTTTTCCTCATGGAAACCTAGAAGAAGAAATATATATGGAGCAATCGGAGGGTTTTGAAGCTGAAGGCAATGAGTATCTTGTATGTAGATTGAATAAAAGCTTACATGGTTTCAAGCAAGCGCCAATGCAATAGTATATGAAGTTTGAATCATTCATAGAAGAAGAAAAACACGGTAAGACAAACTCCGATTATTGTGTCTTTATGAAAAGATTTTCAGATTATGATTTTCTTATTCTCCTACTTTATGTGGATGACATGTTGATTGTTGGACATGATACTAAGACAATCAAAAGCTTGAAAAATGAGTTGACTAAATCTTTTGCAATGAAGGATCTACGCCCGGCCAAGCAAATCTTAAGCATGCGAATTACTCATGATAGGAAGAATAAGAAATTGTGGTTATCTCAAGAGAGGTACATTGGAAAGGTACTTGAGAGATTCAACATAAGCACATGTAAACCGGTGAGTACTCCACTTGCAGGCTAGTTCAAGTTGAGTAGTAATGAGTGTCCTTCAAGTGAGAAAGAGAAAGTAGAGATGATGAAAATTCCTTATGCATCAGCCATGGGTAGTTTAATGTATGCCATGGTTTGAACAAGACCTGATATTGCCCATATAGTTGGTGTTGTGAGTAGATTTCTCTCAAATCTAGGTAAGGAGCATTGGACCGCTATTAAATGGATTTTGAGATATCTTAAAGGCACTTCTACACTTTGTTTGTGTTATGGAAATGCAAAGCCTGAGTTGAGTAGCTACTCGGATGCAAACTATGCTGATGATGTTGATTCTCGAAAATCCACATAAGGTTATATAATGATCTTTGTAGGGGGAGCTATTTCATGGTAATCGAGATTACAAAAATGTATTGCTTTATCTACAACTGAAGCGAAATATATCGCTATTATCAAAGGAGGTAAAGAACTCTTGTTGATGCAAAAATTCCTACAAGAGTTGGGCTTGAAGCAAGAGAAGTTTGTTCTATATTACGATAGCATGAGTGCTATCTATCTTAGCAAGAATCCGGTGTTACATTCAAGATCGAAGCATGTTGATTTGAAGTATCATTGGATTTGAGAGAAATTAGAAGAGAAGCTCTTCCTACTTGAAAATGTCCACACCGACAATAATATATCCGACATGATGACCACGATGTTGCCCGTGATGAAGCTTGACTCTTGTAGAAGAAAAGCGGGCATGATAGATCTTCCCACATGAGGCAGAAGGGGAGATTTGTTGGCTGGGTACACCTCTTGTGGGGCCCAGCCAATATGCATATATGTAAATTTGTAAATTTATTCAAAAAAAAAAAAAGAGAACAAAAAGAAAGAGAAGTGGCTTCGTGCAGGTGTGTGCGTCCAAAAGTGAGGAGGAGTGAGAGAAACTAAAAACTACCGCAACGGGAGAGAAGAGAAAGAAGAGAAGATGGCTCCAATTTTGTAGTCCCGGTTCGAAAGCCAAACATTGACGGACTTGGCTCAAATTTAAGTATATCGTTCATGAGACCAAGGGCTACGAATTGATGGTTTTCATTCAGAGGCGTCGAGAACCGCCTCCAAATTCTCCCATTGCGGTTAGGGTTTTCTTGCTTCGAATTTATTTATTCACTTATATAGTGATGAAATAAAATTGTAATGTTGATGTTGAGCCTCTAGTGTGTGACTAGAGAATAATACTTTGTGTATCCTGCTATTTTTTATTATCAGTGGATGTTTTTGAGTGGTATTTTCCATATTAAATCCTTGGTGTTGTAATTTGCTTTCTTTACTTATCATTTTGGCATTATATTTGCATATTGTGAGGATATATATATTGCTGGTTGTTATTGGGGGTTAAGAAAATTTCAGTCGATTTAGTTTCGGAGGAGAAATTGATCTTGGATTGTGTTTGACTCGTGATGAATTGTTGTCCCCGGTTCTCCCCAATAGTAATCACATTAAAATTTTACATCAAATGATGCAGCAATTTCTTAAACAAGCTGGCCATTCAAAGAATGAATCCCATTTATTTGAACGCTTATTTGAATACTCAATTGAAATTTGTCATATCAATTAGTGAAAATGTTCCCATAGAATTTCTTTGTACATAAAGAATTTCTTGTTGTTATTTATGCTTGTTTCTTCTTAAATACAAGATGCAGTTTGCGAAGCAGCCTCTTGTATTCATTTTCATATATCGAGACCACCGTTTTTACTAGAAAAACGATTTAGGGGGCATTGCCCTTCATGTGTGCCCCATCATCATCATCATCATCATCATCATCATCATCATCATCATCATCATCATTTTGTCTTGCATTTCTTCATATATGCAATTGGGTCCTTTAATTTGTTCTATTGACACAATTAGCCCTTCCGCCCTCCATTACTGTACTTAATTTCACCTATTTGTCCATGTGAATATATAATGGGTTGGGGTGAAGGCTCACACCTGAATCCCCCTTCGTGAAGGAGGACAGAAGCACAAAGGTCCCAAAAAGGAGAGAGAGAGAGAGTCTGCGAGAGTTCTTTGGAAATGAAGGTAGTGCATCGGCTTCTACTGGTGGCTGTGGCCTGGTGGTTGCGACAAGGCGGCGCTCAACCCGTGGCCAGAGACTGTGCACGTAAGTGTGGGGACATGTCCGTACCTTATCCTTTTGGGCTCAAACCCGAGTGTGCTCGTTCCGAAGGGTTTTCGCTCCATTGCAATACCTCTGGGAGCCGTGGGCAACTACTGTTGGGTAATTCTCTGATTCGCAATATCTCAGCCGTGGACTCAACCATGGTCATCAGCGTCCCCGCAATACACGCCTGCTACGGCAAGGACGGCCGCCAAACAAACGGCAGCGATCTGTTCATCAATCTATCTTCATATCCACAGTACAGAATTTCGGACACCCGGAACGAGCTCACAGTCCTCGGCTGCAACACCTACGCGCTCATAACCGACCAAAAGGGGACATTCCAGACCGCCTGCTTCACCTACTGCAGCAACCACCCCGATTTCAACAAGCAGGCCACTTGCTCTGGTCTTGGTTGCTGTCAAGCACCCATTCCGGAGGGACTCAAGACTCTCCGCGTTAGAATCTCCTCCATCAACGGATACGGGTTGGTCTTGCAATCCAACACCTGTGCAAAGGCCTTCGTGGCGGAAAATAAAGTATTCAGTATCTTCGACAGGACACCCCCGAGCTTCAATGATTTGCGGGTGGACCTTGTTCTGGACTGGATGATCCAGTTGGACGTGATTTGCGAACAGGCCAAGTTGAACCAGTCGAGCTATGCATGTGGAAACAACACGGACTGTAATGTCTTCGGAAATAGACTGGGTTATCGTTGCGTTTGCAAGGCTGGGTACCAGGGGAATCCCTATGATTTCTTCAAGGGGTGTCAAGGTAATTTTTTCTTTTTTTGTTGGTCCTATTCTACTCCTATGTTAACTCTACCGGACTTTTACCCTACCTCCTTACTGAGTGTGAGAGTCAAACTATTTTGAAATAAATTTGTCTCATCCCGGCCCACCTGGGGATCAAAAACCCCCCACCTCCCTCTTTCATGTTGGAAGGGTGGCGGCTGGAATCTGCAGTGGTTTGAGTGACAGGAAAATTACATATAAGACTCATGTATTATCGCCTTCTAATGAACTGTGTGGATAACTAATTAATTAATTAATCACCATGCAAGAGCTAAATAGAGGAGCACGGCATCTATGCATTGTTTCCATCTAGTTTACTCATTTGATGAGGCGCCGTTTGATTTGTGCCACCCTTTCAATCTCTCCTCAATCACTACCTCCACTCTCTGGCTTGCACCTCACGACATTGCCGCCACCACATGATTCGCCCACCACCTTAGGCAAGCCTAGCTTCGGCCTTCATGCGCGTCAGATCTCCACAGCCCCCCTCTCTCTCTCTCTCTCTCTCTCTCTCTCTCTCCATCCACGAGTCTATCTTGTACCTCATCTCAGCATTGCCAAGTCCCCCACGAACGTCTCCTCCGCAATGAAGGAGATGAGATTTGCTCTCTAGTCTCTTCCATTAACGGAGAAGACAAAACTGCAGCAACATTTCATATAGAGGGACGTGGCAATGGCGCGTGGTGGTGGGGAAGCGGGAGAAAATATTAGGTACACAAGTTATGCCACTTCAGATTTGCAATAGTCCATTTAATGAAAGACGTATGTCATCCTTCTGTCAGAAATTTTTAAAGCGTCTCTTCCCCCCTAATAAGTGAAGACATTGGCGCCCACCTTGCCAACATCATCATCAACATTTCTAGCAACTCTATTCCCATGTTATAGAGACAATTTTGCCTTCTCTCAAACCCTTGTGCCTCCTCTCCTATGTACACATATATTGAACGTGGTATGCATATTTTGATGCATTTCAAAGGTTAAATCTGACGAGTCCATCGTATTTACATATGCATATTAGCACATCCACCTCACTTATAGGATAATAGCTCTTATTTATAATTTATTGTATGTATGTAAAGATCAACCTCCTCCTTCCTAGGCTTAGTCATCGTCCCCAATGCCCATATACAACTCCTTGCTTGGCTCTTGCAACGTAGGATTCATGCATTTTCGTGAAAGCTCGATTTCCACAAGTTCTGTATGCTAGATCCTTTCCTAAGTCTTGTGCCCTCAATGGGTCCCGCATATAGAGTTCGGGGCAACATCAATCTCCACCGATGGCAAAGAACAATGCCATTGTTGAGCTCACATTCAATGTGGAGAGAGATAGAGCAGAGAAAGAAAAGATATCTTGAGAGAGAGTGGACACATGTCACAGCATATAACCGAAAGCTAAATAACGTTATTTGTCTAATAAATCCATGCACAAAATTTGTTCAATTTGTTTTTGCTGTTAACTGAGATAACGGTTCAATTTCTCTCCTGCATGATGTAGACATTGATGAGTGCAAGTACCCAGAAAAATACCCATGTCACGGAAAGTGCAAGAATAAGCTCGGGAGCTACACATGCCATTGCGGGTTTGGATTGCAGGGCAACGCTAAAAAAGTTTGCAAAATTTCTACTTCGGTCAAAGTTGTTTCAGGTAATTCGATATATATCCTATCATCATTCACTAGAGGGTTCATTATTGATTTTGTTATAGGTTTGACGTAGGGGTGAGCGGTTCCAGGTTCCTTATTTTTTGGAACCTGGAACCTACTCGTCAGAATCTGGAACCTGGAACCTACCCTGTTACAGGTTCCAGGGTCGGTTCCAGGGTCCAACAGGTTCTTTTATTCATTTTTATTTAATTTTTAGTTAAAAAAAATGAAAATGAACGCAATAAATAATAAACAAGCTTGTATTTCATCAAAGAGAATACAAAACAAACAAAACTATCAACAGAGGAAAGGAATTCTTGGCAAGGAATTCGACTAAATAAAATAGAGGAAATCAGTTCACGGAACATCCTAAATAATAAAGCTGTCAGTCAATAACCGACACAAAATAGATGAAGAAATACACTTTCAGATACACATTCAGCATTGCAGAATGAATCAAGGGGTATGGTTACTTCACACTAGAGTGTCACCAACAATGTAAACAAATGCCAAACAGATAGATAAAGTAATTCCAATTCCAACGGAGTACTTACATGATGAATGTCGATAGCATTCAAGAACTTTTCAAATGCCTAAATCCATTCATGATGATTCCAAACAAGTGGAATATCAACAAAAATCACCCAATAACCCTGAAAGTTTTTAAAATAGGCCAATTATGGAAAACTCATGCTCTATATCCTTGGAACAACATTAACAACACCAAAGAAGTTTGTTGTGCAGTGACCAGTAAGTGGTCAAAGTGTAAGATGATAAAATTGAATAGCAAATAACTAGAAATTCCTAATCATTACTCATATTGCTGCTGCTGAAAAATCTCTATGATACTGAAGTAACTACCTTCATCACCAAACACATGACCTACTTGTAATAGACATCTACCATTCCTGCTGTGCCAGGAAGACAAACAAGCAGTGGCACCACTTTTTGACCAAAATCATAATATCTCCATTGCTTTATGCTAATCTGGCAAAAAGAAAAAGATGTCAGTTCGGTAGCTATGAAACAACATAATGCATGGAATTTTGCTAGAGCAAGCTGAGAAGTTGGGGCTCAAGGGTGGTCTAAACATGGGAACTTTAGCTTAGAGTACGAGGACAGCTAAGGTTCTTATGAGGACTACAATAGACAACAGATAAGCTACATGAAAATTGACCAAAAGAGCAAAGTAGTACTCTTGACGATTTGAATTCGTGAATGTCACATGAAGCTACTTGAAGCATCAAGTTTCAACAAACTGTCAAAACAAAAAGATGTCAAACTATCAAATGTCCATTAATTTGTAAAATTGGAAATGTGTAAGATGTCAAATACTCTATGGAACTTTAGGAGGGGCATGACATGCTATTGCATATCATGGAAGCAAGCATATGTTGAAACCATTGTAAGCTATCGAACATCCAGCATTAGTCACTTGATATCTTTGCTGAACTTGAACCCAGATATGATGTTATATGGTATGTATATCATTACCCTCATTTTTCCATTTGACAACTATGATTTAGTACAAAGTCACATGGTCAGAATAACTAAACTCTACATCATATCATTATAGCAGAGAGGTCACTGCCAACACAAGAACGATTCACAACCAGGGCTTTATAGTCCTGTTGCAACAGCATTAGATCTGAACCTGACATAATCAAACAGAACACAAAAAGGGGTTGATTTGAGCAACCAAGTGGTCAGCATCAAACGGTTGATCTGTGAACTTTCGAGAACAAAAAGAACATAATGTAGAGACACAACAATTCTTGCCAGATTTAACCATCTCACTAAATTCATTACTATGTGAACGCGCTCGGTTCTTGGGCCTAATTTTTACTGCAAAGAAGAAACTTTGGAACTCAACCAGACTAATCGAGCAAGAAGCAATAATGAACAGAAGAATTTCCATGTCACAATTAGTAAACTAAACACAGCAAAACAAGAATTGACCAAACTGAAAGGAAAAAATGGAACCCAGATGCCAACATCCAGGCGCACGCACAAACAACACGAAACTAATCCCACAAACAAACACAGCAATTCCAAGCTCATGGGTTCACGGAACATCCTAAACATGACATTGTCCTGTTTTATAATCAAGAGATTGCCAATCCTTTTGGCTAAGTGTAAATGAAAAAATGGCTAGCTTGTACACTCACATATAAAGAAAATCAAGGAATCCTGAAGTGGCAACCCAAGACAGTCCACAGAAACAAGATATGACCTACCAAATCGATGCTCAGAGAACGGAAACAACATTCCAGAACGCACACGCATAAAAAATGTTAGGCTAGAGGATCTACCCAATATTTTCGATCCTTCCAACTAAAGAGCTACTCAACGGCAACTGAAGCGCCTCCTTCACGCCATACTTCCTTTTAGCTTCCGTCTGTCGTCGATGGTAATAATGGCTCCTAAGCACTAGAGGGACACGAAGGCCAAACGCCATTGCTTGGTGAACTTGCGCATAAGGATGACCTTCAAAATCGGTGAAACTCAGTTGGATTTTCGGAATTCAAGAAACTTAACTCACCTTCATCGATCACACCCATGGACTGGATTGGCGCTTTTTTTTTTTCCTTGTGCCAAATCCTTTTACAGTAATTATTATTCAGGGTTGAGTTTGGATTTGGGTAAAAAGTGCTCCCCTTAGGTATTATCCCGTGAATGGTTCACATGATCTTCAATTGATTATCTAATAAAAGAAATTTAAGGAGAGAAACAGAAAAAATAAAATAAAGAAAAAATGTAAAATAGTAGAAACAAACAAAGAAAGATTTTTAGACTAAATAGAAGTGTAGCTATTGGACACGGACAGATCCCACTTGCGCTACTTGTCCAATTTGAAATTAGGTCGGCCGAGTACAGTATAACAATCCATGGTAACAGTTTAATTGAGATTTAACCGTGGAAGTATTAGTTTTTCTAGGGTATTAAAATACATTTTCTCATTTATCTTACATATTTAAGGTATTGAAGTTAAGCATATACATAATTAAATGTCACAGTTTGGATAATAAGCTACAAAAAAGGAATGGATCCATACCTAAAAGCCTGAGGGCAGCAGTGTCTGTTGGGATGGGCACGAGGCTTGAGGAATCTCTGACCAGGATGGCATTAACACTGCCGCGTCTCCACTTTTAAGAAAAAATATATTGGCTTGAGGAATCTCTGACCAGGATAGCATTAACATTGCCGCGTCTCCACTTTTAAGAAAAAATATATATCTTTATTTCTTTTACATTAATAATAATGATGACGACGATGATCCGAAGAATAATCACTTCTCCTTACAAGTCTTGCTTCCTTTTCTTATTTTTTTGGTCCGAACAAGTCTTGCTTTTAAAGAAGATGCAAATTTGAAAAGGCCTTCAGGTAAGCAATGTGGCACAATTGTTTTCTATATATTTCATCTTCACATTATCCC
The DNA here is from genome assembly GCA_014182545.1 of Eucalyptus globulus. Classification (NCBI taxonomy): domain Eukaryota; kingdom Viridiplantae; phylum Streptophyta; class Magnoliopsida; order Myrtales; family Myrtaceae; genus Eucalyptus; species Eucalyptus globulus. Next base: position 22,532,537 of record CM024722.1, on the reverse strand, counting down.
ATGTTGACTAATATTTGAAGATTCGAGCTCGTTCAGCTTTATAAAAAGGCTTATGAGCCCACTCATTTTGTATGAAATCCAGTCCTGAAACCATTCATTCTTATTAGTATAAGAAAATTATTTGACGCCCATCTGAGAGAAATTAATTCCATGGGGGTGTCCCCACACAGGGCATGGGGAGGCGGCAGGGCAATTTTTCATTTCAAGGTAGTTAAAATTAGTTTTAGAGACATAACTAATATGTAAATGAAAATGGTTATGTTTTCTTTCATCTCTAGCTAAAGTATATATATCCTTCAATACTATTTTTTAATTGGCATATTATATATAACCTAGATACAAACTTGAGTGATATCTATGTTCAAACGTAAGCAGTTAAGAGATTTGACTGAGTTTTCATACCATTTATTGGAGGTGAATTCTTCCTCGTTCTTTTTTCTTTATTACAAACCTTCTTCATTATAATCAAGGAAAGACATTGGGAGGAGTAATAGAAGATGCTAGTAATATGTACTTGAACTGAGTTCAATTTATTACTTTTTCGGTTTTGTAATGATGCACATCAAATTTTAGATAAGGAATCACATAAGAATTGTTTCATGATACATAATGTGTAGTCACTAGTTTCAAAAACCATTTTTTATCACCGTTAAATTGAGTAGTTGAATTCGAAAGATGGAGCAATCATCCACATAGATGGTAATGGACGTGGATTATGTAATAACAGATTAAATGGGTACTCCATTTGAAATTAATTTCTTTTATGAACTCTGGGGACCGAATAAGGATCACATGCTCGAATCACTAATCTAGTGAAATGTATACTATGGCAGCGATTATTGTGGCATTGTTCTTCATGGCTGTTGGTACTTTACCCTTTGCCAAGTGGCTGAAGAGGAGAATCAAAAACAAAAACTTCAATCGAAACAGAGGAGAGCTCTTGAAACACCAAAGAGTTCAAATCTTTACGGAGGCTGAGCTGGCAAAATCAACCAACAATTATGCTGATGGCAATAAGCTTGGTGAGGGCGGTTTCGGTTCAGTCTATAAAGCTAGAATAGTAGGGGACATCGTGGTCGCGGTCAAGAAGCCTAAAGATGTGCACAAGTCTCTAATCAAGGGGGATTTCCAACATGAACTACAAATTGTGATGCAAATAAACCACAAAAATGTGGTGAAGCTCCATGGCATATGTTTGGAGACTAGAATACCCTTGCTAGTTTATGAGTACATTTCGAATGGTACCCTATTTCAACACATCCATCAGAATGCGTCGACCATCTTAAAATCATGGAAAAATCGGCTTAGAATAGCCGCCGAAGTTGCTCTTGCACTCGAGTATATGCATTCCTGTGCAGAACCCCCAATCATTCATGGAGACATCAAGTCAGTAAACATTCTTTTGGATCAAAATTACTCTGTAAAAGTTTCTGATTTTGGAACTTCGGTACTTATATCACCAGAGCGTAGTCATGTCGTTAATAATGAAATACAAGGCACGTTGGGCTACATCGATCCAGAATATTTAACCACCGGTGTACTAACAATTAAAAGTGATGTATATAGTTTTGGAGTTGTCCTTGTGGAGTTGCTCACCGGAAAGAAGCCTACAAGTTTTATTACAAAGTCCGAAGAGTCAATCAATATTATTCATTATTTCATCTCTTCCATGAAGGATAAGACACTCTTTGAAGTCATAAGCTTTGATGCCGCTACTGAAGATGAAATGGAGAGAGCAGGAATGGTTGCTGAGATTGCAGCGAAGTGCTTGGACCCAAGTGGTGCAAGGAGGCCAACAATGAGGGAAGTGGCCGAGCAACTAGCCAAGATTAACCGCGAGCTTGACAGCTCAACAGTTGAAGAAAATAATGAAGAGACGGAAAGCGTGGTGGATGAAGAGAACCTCTACTCCCATGCGATTTCAACTACTTCCAGGATGAGCCAACATGGGACAACGGGCATTTCAACTACTTCCAGGATGAGCCAACATGGGACAACGGGCTCTCTTTTCTATTCAGCAGGTTCCAGCATCTAATCCTTTGTTACTATAATGACATGTCTATGAATTGTCCATAAGGACTTCTAGGGTTGATTGTGTATTCTATATATATGTTACATTTGCCATTTGTTTTGGACTTATAGTTGTGGAAGCATTTGTGCAAGTTTAATTGTGGCAATGTAATACCGTAGTGCACTGAGGCAGGCTTTTAGAATGTCGACATATGGTCATTTTGACATTATCATAATCTCTCTTTCCCTTTATCTTTTCTTCATTGTCTTTTTTTTTTCCTTACATATGATAATAATAGGTCAGAAAAATAATCTACTCACTGCTTTTTATCTTCTTCTTTTTTCTTATTATAAACCCAGTTCACTTTTATGACAAATAAGAATCTCCATTCACTTTCAGTCTTTACTTTTCCCTAATTAAGTTGCAATTAATCTTAATATAATTTTCATTTCCATGAAAAGATAACAAAATTGTTGGCCAAAAGGATTCTAATAGGCCTGAAAAAGTATATTTTTCCATTTTTTTCTTTCTTTTTTCATAATATGATCTTAATTTGATATGATGGCAAAACAAAAAAATAAAATCTCAATTTGCTTTACTTTCTCTTTATTTTTTTAGTTCATTTAATCACTTTAATGTTAAATCTGAGTGAAAGTGGGAAAGATGGACCAATTCAAAACTCAGAAAATATGACAAAGGGATGGAAAACACTATATTAGTCAATTCAACAAGAACAAAATGTTCTCATCCAAACCTATTTGAGAGGATCACAAGATCAATAAAGAAGTACCAGGGGATTTACTTGATAATAACTTTATAACATAACAAACTCGTTTTATTTTTAGGATGAAAGAACTTAATTGCTTTGTAAGTTTGGTACTGATAAACCGCGGTGAAAAACACTAGCTAGCAAGGAATATACAACCTATACAACCTATATTAAAGGCGACAGATTTTTATTTATTTATTTGTTCAAAAAGGCTATAGAATTAACTAGTACTTTTTTGTACTATCTACCATAACTTTACAAATTTATGGCTCAAACTAGATTAATATTTTAGTCATTGACCGGGGGCCTATATAATATCTCGAATGACAGTGCAAAGAAGCAGCCTCAAACTATAATTGATTTGCAGGCGTAACCAAAAAAAAAAAAAAAAAAAAAAAACACAAAACATCTCTTATCAAAAGATTGAAAACAAAAGTTTTTCTTGTAACCTTCAAGTAATGCATCTTTGTTGTATTTCTAAGACTTCCTTACGTACCAAGTCACCGCAATGCCTCGCATTACATTGAAAAGGAAGTTAGAATAATACTTCTCTACATCACAACTGTTGCAATTCGACTGATTGCGATAACATAGTCTTTACACAATTCGAAAAGAACGCATCCAGCAAGCTACCCGCACAGCACTTATCCCTCTAGGGAACCCACGAACACAAGGTGGTCTAACATCTTAACCGAAAAACTAAGATGTCTGCACAGGTTGCAGTGGAAGCATAACCCATGACTGTCTTCCAGAATTCCATGAACTTTATTTTGGGGACCGAGTGCACGTACATCCTGTGCATTCCGTCCCTTAAATCAGATGGGCCTCGTGTGACCAGATTGTTGGATGTGCTGAGTATATCGCGATTCCATATCAGGACAATTCGACTTCAGAATGTGGCAGTTGAGTTCAACCCTTGATGGTTGTTTGGATTAGGGGTTGGATCAACTAACAAAACCGCATCGGCTATATAGGCTAACTCCCACTGACAGTGGGCCTAGATACAAGAGATGGGCTGGCCCAGCAAAGCCGAGTCGGTATTGGGCTCTTCTTCATGGCCCCGAGAGAACGTGACCTTGTGCCGTCCCCGAAGCAAAGAAAAAGCCACGTGCTGATTTCTCCTACAACGACGAAAGGTTGGTTTCAAAGTCTGCACATGAGGTGACCTCGGTGGCTGCGGCCACAGATGCGGCAGGACATTTGGGGTTGGAGTTCCCGTAGCTGAGATGCGCCAAACGTGTTGCATTTAAGGGCTCCAATCCCACCCATTTCTTCTAGGGCTGAGCGCCGGGAACCGGAACCGAAGGTCCGGTTCGGTTTCCGGTTCCAAGGGGGACCGGTTCCGGTTCCGATTCCTTTTTTCTGGGAACCGGAACTGGTTACTTAGGGCAGAAAAAGCGGATGCCCCTCTCTCTCTCTCTCTCTCTCTCTCTCTCTCTCTCTCTCTCTCTCTCTCTCTCTCTCTCTCTCAGACTCGCCCAGTTGCCCGTAGCCGCCCCCTCTCTCTCTCTCTCTCAGACTCGCCCGGTCGCCGCACCGCCCATCTCCGCGCCGCACCACGGCGTCTCCGCACTGCTGCCGGCCATCTCCTCGCCACTGGCCATCTCCGCACTTGCACCGGCCATCTCCGTGCCGCACCACCACATCTCCACCTGCGGAACCCACGACCCCCCCCTCTCTCTCTCTCTCGGACTCGCCCGTAGCTGCCCCCTCTCTCTATCTCTCAACCTCAATCCCGCACCCGCACATTCCCTCGCCCCCTTCACCGAGCGTCCCCCGAGCCATCGGCCATCTCTGCGCCGCACCGCCGCATCTCCACCTGCGGAACCCACGATCGCGAGTGCTGCTAGCGGTCCGATCTTCCGCCGCCCTGCAGCCATCCGAAGCGCCACCCCCCGTCGCTATTCCCTCGCCCACCGGCGCTGCTGCAGCCACGACCCAGCACCACTTTGCTCCTACTATGCCCGCTGCAGCCCCTAGCTTCGCCGGCTATCCCTCTCACCCACGAGCTCCGCCACGCAGCAGAACGACTCCGCACCCCTGCTCACCAGCGATTACTGTCGAGCTGCAGGCTGTCCCTACTCTGCTGGTGAGCTGCTACTGCTTGAAATATGTGTAGAGTGACTGCAATTAGCTCTATCTTGTTCTTTTGGTATTGTTCTTTCTCTTTAGTTGCAGGGGGGTTTGTTTCCATGTTGAGGGGGGGCTTTGTTTTGTTGTCTGTGAGTAGGTTGCTCGATTTTTTGAAGTTGTGAGAGTGGTGACAATTTCGGATGTATAGAATGCAAAAAATTGAAGTTGTGAGAGTGGTGCTCTAGTCTAGTGTATTGTTCTCGAGAAAAACAGCTCGACCTTGGATGTTCTAGTGACTTGTATGTGATGTTCTAGTTGAAGTTTGGCTTTGGCCTCTAAATGAAAGTTGTAAAGGACTTCTTGGAGTATAACATACTCAAATTTGGGAAAAAAACAAGTATAAGTGGGTGAAGTTGTTATTCTTTGGAAAGACTAGATCTGGAGATTTTGGTACCGACCCTTGATGAATGCATGGACTGTAAGGCAACCTTTTTGTCGAAATTTCACTTCGGTTTCTTAACAAAAGTTGTAAAGGACATTCTGAGGTACATCATATAAAAATTTAGAGAAAAAAAAACAAGAATAGGTAGGTGAAATCGTGGTCCTTTTGAGATGGTTAGATCTGGAATTACGGTACTACAAACAGGGATTTTAACCGTCCATATTTAATTATCTAGGATAAATTTGACTTCAATGTTTTCATGAAGTATCTACCTTATGGTCTTGGCTATCACATAGTCAAATTTCATAATTTTTGAAAGTCATTTGAGTATTTAATCGGAAATGTTTCTAAAACGGTGCAATATGATGTGTTCGGATCTTATAAGTTGCAATGCGTGGACTATATCATTTTGTATGAGGTTCTTTTGGAAATATGTTCTTCATGAAATATCTCTCTTCATGTCTTTTCCTACAACATATTTAAATTTCGTAATTTTTGTAGTTCATTTGCCTATTTAACCAAAAATGTTTCAAAAGCTGTGCAAGTAGAGAATAGGAAAAGTAAATCGATTTTATCTTTTAATCCAAAACGAATTGGACTACGATTTTTTCATGAAACTTGTACCTCTAGGTCTTAAATACAACGTGTCCAAATTTCAGAATTTTCTGAGTTTATTTAAGGGTTTAATCGAAATTGTTTTCAAAACTTGTACCTCTAGACATTCTTGTTCTAGTGGTGTTTTATTTCTACTTTCTAGTTTGCTATTTGTTTTGAAATTTATAATTATATTCTATTATTGTTGTGCAGTGCGAAGTTAATGTATCAAGATAACATGTCAATGGAGGTGGAGGAACGTGAAGAGATGACTCCGATTACGGAATTGGAGTTTTCCAACGATGAAATTGAAGAAGAGGCACCCCCTACCTCGAGTGCCACAAATAAGTTACCCGGTTCTCATCTTTCCCATGACAAGAAACATACATCCGAATGTTGGAATCATTATTTGAAAATTAGTGATAAGGATGGAAACATATATCAAGTGAAGTGCATTCATTGTAGGTCAATGCTTAAGTACCGTGTCGCTAACGGTACTTCTGCAATAAGGAAGCACTTGACCACATGCAAGAGGTTTCCCCGTAATTTAGATAAGAGGCAGAAATTTTTTGTACCACGTAATGTCAACATGGCTGGCAAGGGAGGAGGAGATTCTAGTACTGGTAGCGTCTTATCAACATGGGCATTTAATCAAGAATGTTGTAGGCTAATGCTTGCTCGGTTCATCATCCTTGATGAACAACCTTTTTCCTTGGTTGAGTGTGTTGGATTTCGTGAATATGTTAGTGAGTTACAACCTCTCTTCAAACATATATCACATTTCACAGTGGCAAAATATTGCATGAAGTTGTTTTTATGTGAAAGAACTTCTTTGAAGAATTATTTTGGAAAGATTAATTCTAGGATTGCACTCACGACTGATACATGGACTTCCAATCAAAATCTGAATTACTTGTGTCTCACTGCACATTTTATTGATAAAAATTGGAAGTTGCATAAAAGAATCATCAATTTTGTGGTGATGCATAGTCACAGGGGTAAGGAGATTGGAAAAATGGTGGAGGGATGCATTGAGGAGTAGGGAATAGAAAAAAAGGTGTCGACAATTACCGTGGATAATGCTAGCTCGAATGATGTTGCGGTTAGCTATTTGAGGGATAAACTTTGAAACAAAAGTCGTTGATATTAGATGGTAGTGTTTTGCACATGAGGTGTACAGCTCATATATTAAATTTGATTGTGAGAGATGGCTTGACTATGGTACGTGACTCCATTGCACGTATTCAAAATGTGGTTAGATATGTATAGAGTTCTCCCACAAGAGCCCAAGTATTTCAATCTTGCATTGAGAAAGAAAAGATCACTTATAAGGGTTCAGTAGTTCTTGATGTCGCCACTAGATGGAACTCCACTTACCTCATGTTAGATACCGCCATAAAGTTCAGAAAAGCTTTCGAAATGATGGAAGATCATGATCCATCTTTTGTAAGTGAGCTTAATTATGAAACTCCTAGTGAAGATGATTGAGAAAATGCTATTATTTTTTCGGATTTTCTCAAAATATTCTATGATGCCACCAATCAGATGTCTGGGATTTCATATGTTACTTCAAATGATTATTTTGAATGGATAGCTCTTTTGTATAGAAATTTGAAAGATGCGATCAATGCTTCAGATCCTAAGCTTCAAGATATGAGTGTGAAAATGAAAGAAAAATTTGACAAATATTATGGAAGCTTGGATAAAGTGAATATGATGGTGTTGATTGCGGTTGTGTTAGATCCTAGAGCCAAGTTAAATTATGTGAGTTTCTTTTATGGACAAATTTATGATGATGAATCAAAAATTAAAGAGATGCATTATAAGGTGAAGGATACATTGGAGCGTTTGTATGAATTTTATGAGCAATTTTCTCTTACTTCAAGTGATCAAGATTTTGGTGACCATAATTTGGGTGTAAGTAGTAGTAGTTCAAATTCCAATACCGATACAAGTGGTAGCGAAGGAATAAAGAAGCATAACGCCCAAGCTTCGAAGAAAATATTTTTCTACTCGAATGAACAAGGGAGCGATGACAACAAGTCCGAGCTTGATGAGTATCTTCAATAAAAAAATGAAAAGGATCTTGGTATTGACATTTTAATTTGGTGGAAGACTAATGGCTCAAAATATAAGATCCTTTCCTTGATGGCTCGAGATATTTTGTCAATTCCTGTAACTACCGTTACTTCAGAATCAACTTTTAGTACATCGGGTCGTGTGCTTGATGGCTTTCGGAGTTCTTTAACTCCAAAAGTAGTGGAAGCTTTGATTTGCACTCAAGATTAGTTGAGAGCCGCTCGTGTACCGCTTGATGAAGAGTGTATTGAGAACGCGAGAACAATCGAGTTGGGTAAGTAATGTTTATATCTTTATATATCGTAATTCTTTTTGTATATCTGATAAGTTAATATTTTATTTAATCTCTTCCTCTCTTTTTTTTCTTTTTTTTTTTTTTTTTTTTTTTTTTTTTTTTTTTTCAGATATGGTTGGTCTTAATGCGGAGATTATGGTCAATAAATAAAGTTGGTGGTGTCGCACTTGCAATGGATCCAATGGTTGAGAAGTCAAGTAAGGTTTTTGTTGGCTTATTGATGAGCAACTTTGTTTGTCATAATTGTAGTAAGCTTTGGCCATTTGGTTTTCTCGGGTTACTATTCACGGTTCTCTCTTCTTGGGCGACTAGCTCTTGTTCCTTCTTCAAACCGAGCTGCTGATTCCAGACTCGATGCCCATCCGTTGGGGCAATTTTTTGGGGGGAAGTGGCGACCCCTGCATCTCTTTCAAACCCCCAGCATCGTCTCCTGGTACATTCCTCTCTACTCGATTCGCATGGCTGTTTATCGCTAGGGTTCCGCTCGCCTATCTGCTACTGTGGTTCGTGAGTTGAGATGGATCCGGAGTCGGTGAGGGCTCGAAATGAGGATGAGAGGACAAGTTCCCATGGTGGGTTTCCCATTCTGACTAAGGATCCTTCGTTGATGACTGCTATGGGAGGAAAATCGAACTCGAACACTGCTCTGCCTGGTCCGAACGATTCGCGAGTTCCTCGCACACGTGGTGGGTTGCAACCTGTCCAGCGAGGAAGGTCCTGCTCAGCTAAGCCTCAGGGCAGGGATACCTCTAAGAATTCATCAGGGAAATCGTGAGTTGCGGTGGCAAGAACCGTGGCCAAGGGCTATGATCTGGTGTATACTCCACCGACTTTGGTTAACAATAGACCTGTGATTGAGATCACTGATCAAGATCTGGAAGTTGCAGATCCCAAGATGTTCGAATGCTTAATGGGCTACTTCATTGGTCGCCGAATGCCTTTTAAGGTCGTTGAAGAGGCCATGAAGAAAGTGTGGGGGCCGAACCTTGCTGAAGTCATGTCAAATGGCAAAGGTTTATTTATGTTTCGCATTCACGATAGGGAATTCCGTCGAAGTGTGCTTGAAAGTGGCCGGATGACGGTTGCTAGAATAGCACTTGTTCTGCAGCAATGGACCCCTGGTCTAAAGCTGAGAGGGGAGACCCATCGTGCGGTTCCTGTGTGGGTTAGACTATCGAATATTCCCTTTTCATGCTGGCCCGCCCACTTCATCGAGAGAGTTGCAAGTGCGCTTGGCAAACCCTTTTGTGTGGATAAGAGAACAGAGCAGGCGAATAGCCTTACCTTTGCTAGGGTCTGCATCGAAATTACTGCTGATCAACCTGATTGTAAACTGATTGAGACAACCCATAATGGTACGAAGTGTGAAATAGGAGTGGAGTTTGAGTGGCGACCCACTGCCTGTGCTGGATGTGGCATCTTTGGCCACAATTGTGCAACGGCTATTAGGCCTGGTAGACTTGGAACAGAGCGTGCTGATGCTGGCCCTTATTCAAAGGAGTCTGAACCTCATAGCAAGGCTGTAAGTGGGAATAACTCTCAGCAATCCAGACCATCTTCGGTGATGTCTGAGGATCAAGGGGGAATGACTTCGGGTGCGCATTTGGTCCCTTTTCCAGAATATGCAACTATTGCTAAGGCAGTTGATGCAAGACAGACCAAGAGTTCCTCTGGCTCCTCTCCTCTTGTTCAGCAAGTTGCGGATCCGAAGGAACCTCTCCCACCGCACCAAATTGACCTTGGGATTCAGGTCAAAGGCAAAGAGAAGGAACAGAAGCCGCAAAATCTAAAAGCTTTGTTGACACCATACTCGGAGGAGGGGCAGCTTCGCATCCTAAAGGAAGCTGTGCCTAGCCAAAAGCCTCCTAAAGTCCCTGCTAAATCACTTGTCAAAGTTAGCTCTGGCCTCTTCTCCCAGGCTTCTGACTTGGCACCGGAATCTGTTATGCCGTCTGGGGACCAGGAAGATGATACCAGTAATTCAATTTCATCTAGTGAAGATGGTGTGCACATGCCTAGACCCGCTCCTTTGAGTGGACTTTCGGAACCTACTGGGGATGATTCGAGCTAGGATCAGCTTCTTTTGCTGCCTGACCCGCCGGATCCTTCTCCTGCAGTGGACTCGAAAGCAACTAGAGCTAGTCACAGGAGCACCAAGCGGAGGTAATCCTCTCCTTTTGCTTTCTATGTTTTTTGGATTTTGGAACGTTAGAGGTATTATGAACCCTGTCAGAAGGGCAGACATTAGAAAGTTTGCTGTTGCGAATAAGCTTTGCCTTATTGGGCTTTTTGAAACCAAAGTTCCAGAGCCTTTGTTTGGTTCCATATCTTCTAATATTTTGAGAGGCTGGAATTGGATTGCGAACTATGATTTTGCTCCACGCAGTAGAGTCTGGATTGGATGAGATCCAGCTACTGTCAGTTTTGAGTTGATCTCTTCGAATGACCAAGCCATCCATGGGTGTTTGAAGGGGTTATCTTCTAATTTTACTTGCTGTGTTTCTTCCATTTATGGAGAGCACTCCTTTGTGTGTCGGAGGCCTCTTTGGTCTGATCTAATCCATTGTGATGATCTTTTTCAAGACTATGCTTGGATAGTAGCGGGAGATTTCAATGCAATCAAGGACCTTTCTGATCGCTTTGGTAGCTCTAACGCCTAGATCCCCTGTTTTGATGAATTCAAGCTATGTCTGGACCAAACGGAACTTGAGGATCTCAGGTACTCTGGCCTTCAGTTCACCTGGTCGACTTCCACGGGTGCGAATAGGAAGATGCAGAAAATTGATAGAGTTCTTGTCAACTCTAAATGGAGAATGGATTTTTCATACTCGGAGGCGTCGTTTCTCAATCCTGGAATTTCTGATCATACTCCTATGGTTGTCAGGGTTGTGGATCCGCGTCCAAGGAGGAAGCCTTTTAAGTACTTTGATTTTTGGGTTGAGCACCCGGACTTCCATTCTATGGTCTTGCAGGTGTGGGATAGTCAAGTTTGGGGAGTTCCCATGTTTAAGCTAGTTTCGAAGCTGAAATTGTTGAAATCTCGCCTCAAGGCTCTTAATCTAGAGGCTTTCTCGGATATTTCTCTAAGAACTTTTGAAGCGAGGGAAGCCTTGCGTTCTACTCAGCATCTCCTTCAGTTGGATCCTAAAAATATTCCACTAGCTGAACTTGAAAAAGGGCAGCGCCATGCTTTTATAGACCTTCGTGGTCAAGAGGAATCGTTCTATAAACAAAAATCTAGAATTAGATGGCTGAAGGAATGAGATCGTAACATGAGATTCTTCCATAATTGTGTTAAAACTAGACATCTCAACAACCGAATCCTCTCTGTCAAAGACACTGCAGGTACAGTGGTCTCGGATCCTGATTTGGTGCCCCAAGTTTTTCTATCTTTCTTTTCGGATCTCCTTGCTCCTCGAGCTGGCTTAGCTAAGCCTGAGATTCAAGAGCTTACTTCTCTTATTCGGAAGCCTCTATCAGATAGCCAGGTACGTTCCCTAGCTTTGCCAGTCTCTGATTTGGAAGTTAAAAAGACCTTGTTCTTGCTTGCAAAGGGAAAAGCCCCCGGTCCAAATGGTTTTACAGTAGAATTCTTTAAAAGTAACTGGGATATTGTGGGCTCCTTAGTTACTGAGGCTGTGAAAGATTTCTTCTCCTCAGGTTGTCTTCTTAAAGAAGTTAATGCGACTATCCTAGCTCTAATTCCCAAGGTGCCGAATGCATGTGAAGTGAACGACTTTAGACCGATTGCTTGCTGTAATACTGTCTATAAACTTATCACTAAGATCTTGGCCAATAGAATTGCACCTGTACTTCAGTATATTGTTAGTCCTTCCCAGAATGCGTTCGTAAAGGGAAGAAGAATAAAGGATAATATCTTATTGGCTCAAGAGCTGTTTGTAGGTTTCCACCTAGACCCATACCTCCCAAGATGTGCGGTTAAAGTGGACTTTCGTAAGGCCTATGACACTGTGGACTGGGATTTCCTAGAGCTTACTCTTACTGCCTTCCAGTTTCCTCTGTGGATTATTCGTCGGATTATGGCTTGTGTGCGCACACCCAGGTTCTCTATCTCTATTAATGGGGAGCTTCATGGCTTCTTCCCAGGAGGTAGAGGTCTTAGGCAGGGCGACCCAATGTCACCTTATCTATTTACGTTGATCATGGAAATCTTCTCAGGACTTTTGAACCAAAGGTCTTCGGCTAAAGAGTTTAAATGTTATTGGAGATGTAAGTCTCCCAAGCTTACTCATCTGTTTTTTGCAGACGATGTGTTCCTTTTTTGCCAAGTAGATTGGAAATCGGATGTGATCCTTAAAAGAAGCCTCGATATTTTCTCTTCATGGAGTGGTCTTCTCCCCAACAAAAATAAGAGTGACATTTTTCTTTCGGGAGGCGATCCTGCTTTGTGTAACAGAATCCTCCTGGCATTTGGCTTTCAAGAAGGTAAACTCCCAATTCGGTATCTTGGAGTGCCGATCATCTCAAAGAGGTTGAGTAAAGCTGATTGTACTCAGTTAATCGACCGCATTACTGCGCGAGCTCGCTCCTGGTCCCATAGGTTCCTCTCTTTTGCTGGGAGACTTCAGCTCATAAGGTTAGTGCTTCACGCTATTAAGTCTTTTTGGGCTAGTGTCTTCACTTTGCCCTCTTCGGTTATCCTGGGGATTGAAAGCATTCTTCGTAGATTTCTTTGGAAATGCACTTCCTTGGACAAGGGAGGTGCTAAAGTCTCTTGGGCGAATGTTTGTCTGCCTAAGGAGGAAGGGGGGCTGGGTATTCGGTTTATCAAGGATTGTAACAAAGCCTTAATGCTGAAATTTATTTGGATCCTCTTTACCGATAAGGAATCTCTGTGGTGCAGTTGGATCCACTCCAACTTTTTAAAGAAACATAACTTCTGGGTTGCCGCTCAGCCTTCGGTTTGTGCATGGAGTTGGAAGAAGATACTTCAACTTCGGGGCTGTTGTAGACAATCCTTCGGTTGGGAGGTCGGTGATGGTCGTTCTATTTCTTTATGGTTCGATAGTTGGTTGCCTTGTGGCCCTCTTCATCTACAAGTTCCTCAATCTTGTTTGTTGGACCCCGAAGTTCCTGCGAAGGCGACAGTGGCATCTTTATATTCTTATGCTGGCAGATCCTGTAAACTATGGCTGGAGAATTGTGGTTTCTCGCTTCCTCCTCTTTCGATTGACCGCGATTGTTTTGTGTGGCGTCAAGATTCTTCGGGGGCCTTCTCCGTAGCCTCTGCTTGGAATGTCATCTAAGCTTCTAAAGCCAAAGCTCCTTGGACTTCTTTAGTGTGGGACAAGGATTTAGCCCCTCGGTTTCAATTCCTTTTGTGGCTTATTACTAAAAACCGCTTGCCAACGCAGTCACTTCTTCTCTCATATGAAAGGATTGATTACTCATTTTGCACTTTTTGTAATACTTAGCTAAACTCGACCGACCATTTGTACTTTGATTGCAATATTTCAAATACCATTGTGTATTTTTGGGCAACTAGGTGCAATTTGTCGTGGAGGAACGGCATTTGGGTGGAAAACCTTGCTTGGGCTATGAAATTCCTTGCTGGTAAGGACTTCTTTCATAGTCTCTCTCGCTATTCCTTTGGGGCTCTTTGCTATCTAATTTGGAAGAAGAGAAATGCTATGATCTTTCGAGGGGAATCTCTTGATATTCCCGCTGTGAAGAACCATTTGATAAAAATGGTTAAAGATAAAGCAATTACCTACAAGGATGTCCCTGACACTCCAAGGAATCGGCGTCTTCAGAGGGGTTGGGATTTTGACCCAATCATCTTCACTTAATCCTTTGGGGTTTCTATCCTTTGTTCCTGCTCGGTCGTCTCCAGCTCGGATGTTTCTGGGCTTTGTTTTCAGCTTTGCGCTTTTTCCACCTCTCGGTTTCCCAGGCGTCCTTGGAGGTCTGGTAGCTGAATCTGGTGGCTAAGCTTTGTTTTGTTTTTGCGCTCTTTCTATTCTTGCCTCTTGAGGCTTTTGCACGGCTCCCTTCCACTCTTTTGTTCGCATTTAGAGTGTAAGTTTTGGTGCCGTTTGTATACATTTGTCCAAAGCTAATCTATATATTCTTACCTTTACCAAAAAAAAAAAAAAAAAAAAAAAAAACTTTGTTTGTCGTAATTTTAATGCAAGCTCCTTTTTATGTACATTGAATTTTTTAACTATGTTGTCAAAAAATTTAGAAGCCTTTAGATGGGCAAAATGGCATGCTTCATGGAGTATTATCGATATTGATTTTTTTTTTTTGTGTCTTTACTTAGGATTTTAATTGATTTGTATTTATGTCTTTGCAAGGTTTTACTGTGCCAAATGAATCACATGGAAAGGTTGCAGAGTTCACACTATGGAGTTGATGAAAATTTGAGATCTTGTTGGCACTTCTGGTTTTTCATTTCTTTAAAAACTTCTTTGGAAACTTCTTATTAGTTTTGATTATGTATGTCCAAATTCTTGACAGTTAGCATTGGTATGTTTGCTAAGATGTGGGAAGTTACCGTGTAGTATACGCGTACATTATAGTTTTTTTTGGTAACGTGCGCATACATTATATATATATATATATATATTTTTTTTTTGGTAACGTGCGCATACGTTATAGTTTTTTTTTGGTAACGTGCGCATACGTTATATTTTTTTTGGTAACGTGCGCATACGTTATAGTTTTTTTTTTTTTTTTTTTGGTAACGTGTGCATACATTATAGTTTTTTTGGTAATGTGCGCGTACGTTATATTTTTTTTGGGTAACGTGCGCATATGTTATAGTTCAAATCTGAAAATAACCAAAAAAAAAAAAAAAAAAAAAAACCTGTTGGAACCTGGAACCGACCCTGGAACCTGTGACAGGGTAGGTTCCAGGTTCTAAATTCCCACCATTGGTAGGTTCCAGTTCCAGACGGAACCGAACCAGAACCTGGAACTGCTCACCCCTAATTTCTTCTCATTCTTTCTCTCTTTCTCTCTCTTCAAAAATAAATAAATAAATATTTCCCTGCATCTTTTGAGCCCTAATTAATACAATTTTCATTGCAAATGTGGCAAACTCCTCACATTTTGCTCTTTCCTAGGATTCAAATTACGATAGCAATTAAGGGCGCGTTTCGAGAACAACTAATTCAGTTCTTTTGTTTCTGGAAATAGATTTGAAACAGAAATCCGTTTAGTACAATTTTTGCTTTCGAAAGTAGATTTGGAATAAAATCGAGAAAAAAAAAAGTTGATTCTTTATTTTCGAGAATAATTCTAAAATCAAACCAACCTATTTTATTTTATTTTAATCTTTTCTCTTCTTTCTTCTTGCTATTCTTCCTTCTCTCGTCAACTGCCGTCACCGCCAGCCCCCGGCTGGGCGAGGTCCGAAGAGCTCACCCAAAAGCTCGCCCAACCATCAACAAGCCTCACCTGCCCGAGCGAGGCTCAACCAAGCCGTGCTTAGGTGAGGCTAACCTCACTGTGACTCGGTGAGGTTGAGCCCTACCGGCAAATGGGTGAGCTTGGCCTCGCTAGATCTAGACGAGGCCGCTCACCTAGCCAAGGCTCGGCCGAGCCTCACCTAGCAATTGATGAGGCTCGGCCAATGAGCTGTGACCTCGCCAAGGGCTAGCAATGCCCCAGCAAGGTCGTTGGCCCACCTTTGGCCGATCGCCGGTCATCCTAAGCAATCGCTTTTGCTTCCTTTTCTTCTAGCTACTAAGGGCACGTTTGGTAACGTTTCTGTTCAAAAATTGTTCATAGGAACAAAAATCGAAAAAACTATTTCTATTCCGGGGAATAATTTTTTAACAGAAAAACGCGTTTGGTAATTATACAGAATTTATGTTCCAAGAATAGAAAAAAAAAAAACATAAACTTATTTGGTAAACTTATATATATATATATATATATATATATATATATATATATATATATATATATTTGTTTCTTTTACTTTTTTAATATTTTGATTTTATTTTTCCATTTTTTTCTTCTTTCTTTTTTCTTTCTTTCTTCCTTTTGGCCAGTCGCCGGCCTCAGCCATGGTTGGCGACTGATCAACGAGGGCTAGCGGCCTCGCCCAGCCTCGTCGGGCCACCGCCGAGTTGGCGTCACCCAGCGATGGCTAGGCGAGCTCAACCTAACGGTGGCCTAGCGAGGTCGAGCCTCGCCGGTGGCTGGCCAAACTCGGCCTCACCAGATTTAGGCAAGCTTGAGCTCACCTAGCCAAGGTGAGGCAGAGCCTCGCCAGGGGCCGGCGACGCTCCAGCGAGGTTGTTGGCCATCGACGGCCAGTCGCCGACCATGGCCGAGGCCGGCGACTGGCCAAAGAAAAAAGAAGAAAAAGGAGAAAAAAAAAAGAGGTGTTTCTCGAAATTGTTCTAGAGAACAAGAAACAAGTTTTTTTTATATTTCTTGTTTTTGTTCCAAATCAGTTCCTGGGAACAAAAGTGTAAACAAACGTGTTTCTATTCTTTTTTTGGTCCCCAGAACAAAAGATCAAAAATTTGTGTTCCGAGGAACATAAACAAATTTAAATAAACATCACCTAAGATGTTTCAGTTTGCTAGGTTGTCTCTTGCCTGCCCATGGGGGTGTTATTGGCTTGGTCTTCTTTCAAGGTGGAAAGGATAAAATGAAGATTGACTTAAGTAGGGGACATGCTTAATGCTTAGCCTAAATTTCTGAGTTAAAGAGGTCAACAGAGACTTAACCGTAGAGTTGGGCTTGAACACAGGAATTGGTGAGGTCGAGCTCGCGCTACTGCCGGCAAGGCTCAACCGACAAGGCGTGACCCCGCTAAGGGTTGGCAACTCTCTAGTGAGGTCGCTAGCCTCCTCTGGCCAATCGCTGGTCATCCAAAGGCCCATGACCGGCAAAGCTTGAAGAATAAGAGAAAGAAAAGAAAAAAAGAAAAAAGAAATTAAATTATTAAAAAATTAAAAGAAAATGATTTGGATTAGAAATTTTCAACATGGTACCAAACACAATTCTATTTTTGGAATAAAATTGGATAGTTACCAAACTGCTTATAATGCTTAGAAATTTTTTTCGGAAACAAAATAAAAAAAATCATTTATGATAAGAAATTATTTTTAGGAACAGAATGGTTACCAAACGCATCCTAACTATAACATAGTGCTGTAGTGGCAACACTTTCGTAAATTTTTTAGATAGATGGGCCGGTACAAGTATTAAATATATATATAATTCAAGGACCCAATAAAAAAAATTATAGGTTTGATTGGACGTTGTGTAAAAGTTCTAATCCAACAATTACGCTATCATGCCAAAGATTAATTTGAGGAGAAAACGCATATTGGAGACCTGATAGCTACATCCATCTGCTAGCACCAAAAACAAAAAAAAACAAAAAACAAAACAAAAACCAAAAACCAAAAACAAAAACAAAAGGAATGTCTATTAATGGCCGATTTCTATGTAAGTTGAGCATATTTTATGAAGATGATTACCTTTATCATATTTGTTCCCATTTATAAGTCCTGCAACATGACAGCTGCTTTTTTTTTAAAAGAAAATTTCAAATAATGACTCGAAGTGGATCCATTTTCTCAAATAAGGACTCAAAGTGGACTTTGTTTCAAAGAATGATCCGAAGTTGACCTATTATCTTAAATAAGGATCCGAAATTGTTAAATCAATTTCTAATGGACCTAAGTTTGCCAATCAGCCAAAGATTCACTGACCTATGAGAGTGATATTTCTAGCGATTAGAGTTTGGGCAATTTTGTCCCCAAAAAAAATCTAATGCAAAATTAACAAATCCTACAACCAAAACAAAAAATCCTAGTTTTTCTAAGCTCTTCCCTGTTCCTGTACTCAATCCGAGCGAAGTTAAAGACCCACATTTTCTATTTGTTGGGGCAAGAATTGAAAAGCAACAAGAAAACCAGATGCTAGCAAAAGAACAGCCAAGTGCCATAACTTCAAAAATGTAAACTTAAGTGCCAGTTTCGAAGTTAAATGGAATACTTAGGTGCCACTTCGGCGAAAATCCAGCCAAATGGGTGACATGGCAATGTTCCGACAAGTTGGAAACAAAACGACGCCATTTTCCATGCGCGTGGCGAGAAAATGCAAAAACAACGTCGTTTTATGTTTGATGTGTAAATAATTAATATAAAAAATTAATTAAAGTAAATTAAAACTTAATTTTATTTAAAATATTCTTAAAAAAATTTAAAATTTAAAAAAAACTTAAAATTAAAAAACTTAAATTAAAAAAATTAAAATTTACAAAACTTAAATTAAGAAACATAAAATTAAAAAAAAAAAACTTAAAATTTAAATTTTTTTTTTTTTTTAAAAAAGGGGGTCAAGGGGCGGTGAGGTGGCAATTTTAATTTTTTTTTAAATTTTAAGTATTTTTAAATTTTAAGTTTTTAATTTTACTTTTAAGTTTATTAATTTTAATTTTAAGTTAAATTTTAATTTTTTAATCTTAAATTTTTTAATATTAATTTTTTAAATTTTAAGTTTTTAAAATTTAAGTTTTTAAAATTTAATTTTTTTAAAAAATTTTGAGTTTTTTTTAAATTTTAAGTGTTAAGCTTTTTAAATTTTAATTTTTTTTTTAACTTTAAGTTTTTTAAATTTTAAGTTTTTAAATTTTAAGTTTTTTAAATTTTAAGTTTTTTTAAATTTTAAGTTTTTAAATTTTAATTTTTTTTTTTTAATGTTCATTTTTTTTTTAATTTTAAGTTTTGTAAATTTTAAATTTTAAGTTTTTTTTTAGAATATTTTAAATAAAATTAATTTTTAATTTAATTTAATTTAATTAATTGTTAATTTAATTAATTTTTATATTAATTATTTACACATCGACATAAAAAACGTCGTTTTTGCATTTTGTCGCCACATCGCATGCAAAACGGTGTCATTTTTTGTCCAACTTGCCTGGAAAATTGCCACATCACCCATTTGACCAGATTTTGGCCGGAGTGGCACTTAAGTGATCCACTTTACTCCGAAATTGGCACTTAAATTTACCTTTCCGAAGTTATGGTACTTAAGTGTCTTGCCAAGTTATGACACTCGGTGTGTCCCAAACTCCCAAACGCTTCTTCCTTTGTTTGCAAGGACCCAAATTCTCTATTCGATTTTTCTCTGTTTGTGAATGACAAAGCTCGAGCAACCCATCTCCTGTTCAACCAAGGTTAGTTTTCCCATCTTCTTACAATTCACACGCGTTGAACCAATAAAATGTAGACGAAGCTCATGTACAGAGATCGCCGAGCAGAATTTGACTAAAATTCGATCACCGTTACCTAGCTATCGACCACTGCTACTGACGGAAGCGCCTCCTAGAGAGACAACCCCTCACCGTCGTGGTCGCCTAAGGGTGCACTCGAACGACGAACTTGAAGCTTGTGGACGACGAAACCCTAGAAAGAAGAGACGATGACGAACTATAGACTGATGCTCGCAAGTAGTAGTTTAGAAGCAATGAGAATCGAGCGAGAAGCAACGATGACCAGGCAGAGATTAGGTTGAGGAGTAGTGAGAAAGAAGAAAGAAGAAAACGCAAACATCTAAATGAATAAGCTAAACTTAATTCATTTGGAATTTTCCTTTTTTTCTCGCCAATCACAAATTTCGAACAAAATTTACACCATTTTAATCACCAGAAAATGTTCTCCGGCGAGCTATGATCCTTAATTGAAAGTAATTTGATCACTTTA
Organism: Eucalyptus globulus; assembly: GCA_014182545.1. NCBI lineage: Eukaryota > Viridiplantae > Streptophyta > Magnoliopsida > Myrtales > Myrtaceae > Eucalyptus > Eucalyptus globulus. The sequence goes on along the minus strand of CM024722.1, from coordinate 22,512,578 downwards.
GATCCTTATTTGAAACAAAATACACTTTAAGTCCTTATTTGAGACAATTGGTCTACTTCGAGTCATTCTTTGAGACAGAGTTTACTTGAGTCATTATTTGAAAAAATATATCCATTTTGGGTCATTATTTGAAATTTTCTCTTTTTTTTTTTTTATTTGCCCATGCCGAGCACAAAATTCAAATTCAAATTCTTTTTATATTTGCTTATAACTACAATTTCAAATGTACTCTAGGATGCCAATCTTATTCAAATAAATATTGCAATTCATTATTTGAAAATTCTAAAAAATTAGTGCAAGTTTTTTTTTTTTTATGATTTTAATACATCTTTGCATGACAATAAGTATGGTTATGGGTATATGTCAAGTCTACGCAAAGAGTACCCGATATTTTCTAATATTCATAGAAGATGGCTACTTTGTTGTAAGTCACCCAAAGGTCATTATATTTGTAACTCGAGAGATAAAAAGTGAACTTCTTTTATAAGCTAATAGTTCTACAGATATAATCATTAATTCAACATTTTCAACATTCAAAGATTATAATAACTGAAAACCTATAAAAGCAGCATAATTAAATTAACACAAAAATATTATGTAACAAGAGTTCGTTGAAATGAAAACTGGGAGATGTATCCATGGCGTTGCAAAAAGCATCATTATATTCTTTGGATGCTACTATTATTGTGGTACTTGATCATCTTGCTATGAGGCCGAGAGACCATTAATAAAATCCCGTACATTATTATGGGGAACAAGAATATTTAGTGGTCGACCATAGGGGATACGAGGATTTGGTACACAAAATGGCGCAAGATTTTGTTTTAACGCCGGAGGGCAAAATTTTGGACAGTCCTCTTCAACTCTGTAATGTAAACAAGCCTCTTATCAATAAAAAGGAGCACAGAGAATGCAGAAAAATCCCAACTACTGTTTTGTATGGATGCACTGCTTTCTCGCTTGACTATAGGAAATTTGATTGGCCCGTCCTCGGAGTTTGTTGATAACGACGTTCCCTGAAATCTATTTTAGTGTGCACAATTTCTCTACTTTTCTTTTTATCGTTGCCATATTATATACATTTTGATGAAGGGTGGGATTATGTTCTTTCCCCTACCGAGATCCTTTTAAAGCTCATATTTAGTCGATGCGACATTATTACTTCTATACAAAGTAGCAGGTCAAGTGCATAGATCTCACATGAAATTTATATGATCTAACAAATCGTATTCGCTAGATCTTAATATATCGAGTACATACAATGATGGTCACATTGCTATTATGTTCAAGTCATTCTAATGAGGAGAAAGTAACCATTTTAAGTCTATGCCATGTTGTCAACATTTCATTTCGGAAAAAAAGAAGACTGTATACCGCTCATTAAGCAATGGTATGGGCAATTGGCTGGTCTATTATCGTGGACAGTGAACATGATGACCTCATCTAGAAGAATATAGGTGCAGAGGTCAAATCAGCTTGAAGAACGTGCGATGTTGTCATTTTTTCCTTTTAATGTGGCGTTTCCTTGCTTTTTCGAATTCACGTGCAACGAGAATGAGAAACGCTTTCGGTGGACCCCTACTGTGCTCCTATTGCTCGTCCATGGCTATAGACAAAGGACCGAGCGACGACCGGCTCACGTGATACACTTTTTGTTGATGTGGAATCTCCCGTGTGACGTCCTCAATTCGCGTTAGTTTCATTTCGTCATCCTCCGGATGGATGACAGAGAGAACCCCACAACGTCTCGTCTCTTCTGTATGCTTTTTCTCTGGCATGTTGTCCTGTTCTCCGAAAGAATTTGAGAAGACTTGAAGTCTTCATGCGTCGAGAGAGCATCACGAGCCGTGTCGCTGTCACCAAGTCTCCCCGTTGGTCGCCGGGCATTGGGCCTGTTGGTTTTAGTGCGGATCCAAGCCGCACTTGCATGAATCGGGTGCACAAGCTCTCAATGAAATTCAATTGTCGGATAAGGTGAGTCATATGGAGCTCAAATAAATCAATGTTGCCGATCGACTAGGCTTGCTCACAAGTGAAGCATGTTCTTAACTTTTTTTTTCTTCGGTCCAGGGGTGGGCCAACTCTATATGCAGCAAGCATAAAAAGATAAAGGTCTCCCCTTAGATTAATCCGAGGTACTTTTCTATATTCAATTTTTGTTGTGTGATGGGCGTTACTTTACTTTGGTCAAAAGAGAGGGACGTGATGGACTTCGCATCTAATATAAGAAAAAGGCGGTTCGAAAGGCCTCTAATGTGACATCCTGAATTTCAGGTCTATTTTCAATCGAATAAGTTGAGCTTTTCATCGACGCGCTTATAGCCTTTTTCTCTGAATTGGCCACTTACAAGATAACTAGTTTATTTGGTGAAGCTGTTAAGGAATCTAAATGCAATAGACTTGAGAATTCGACCAGGGATCGATTGCTTGACCGTGCTAATCTACAAGGGTCATTACGGCACAATTAAAAATCAATTAGAGATCGGAGATAGGTCGATTTGACAGAGATATGTGATTAAGTGTGGTCGATTCCACTTAATTGCAAAATTCTTGTCGATCGACATTAGATCCATTTTTCTGTCGTTTTGGTACCCTGTGTTCATATTTGAAATCTTGAGTTTTCATGACAACCGAGAGTGACCGATGTGTCGAAGATGTATAATGTGGCTCAAAAATAATCGACCATGGGTCAATTGCGCTAAAAATTCCTAAAAACTACCCAGTAGGTTAGATCGCACTAAAATTGTGTCTAGTTGAAATTAAATGCGAATTTAAACCCGATTTCAGAAATTGAAAGTTCTATCATGTCACAATTTATTTTAGGAGCGTCGACTCATCGTCCAAAGATTTTTTTCTGCAAACCAGAAATTTGAGGGACCGTTTTTGGTGGATTTTTGGGATTCAAGTTGGTTCAATTGATGAGAAAAAATGTTGAATGGGATGATGGCACCCTGGTTGGATTTATGAACTCCAATTTATGTTCAATTGGAGGGGAACTGATGGAATTGAAGGGGAAAGTGTACAAAATTCGTAGGCCATGGGGGGGAGCAACATTTTGGACCCTTTGGCAAGCTTATTGAGAAAGATTTGGGAGAGAGAAAGTGGTTGTGGATGGCTAATGGCTGGTGGGGGCAAGCAAAGGGAGAATTGGACAAGTGTTGAAGGTTTGGAAGCCTTTGGGGTCCCCCTCTCTTCAGCAGAGCTTTCTTCTTCCTTCGTAACTCATTTCTCCATTGTTGGGGAGTCTTGAGAACTCAAGAAACCAGAGGAAGCCAGTTGAAGACCAGCCAAGCCCCATCGTCACCTGCCAAGCTACCAGACCACCGTCGCTCACTCGTTGCGCCAGCCGCGAGCCTCGTGCGCATCGTCCGCCGTCTCGCCTCCCGTCGCGCCCGAGCTGCCTCTGTCCGTCTCCGTCGAAGCCAGCCGAAGCTCCACTATTGTCGTCAGCTCACCTCCGCCGCCCCTTGCTCGCTCATAGCCACCCGCCTAGCTCCGCCTTGGCTGTTCAGCCCGAGCTCTTAGTTCCCGCTCCTCGACCAGCATAACAGAAGCCGAAGCCAGCAAGGGCTTTCAGTCTTTGTGGCCCATTTTAGATCCTTTCCAGACCTCCCTTGGTGTCGTCGCAGGCTTGTTTATCACCCACCTTTGCGTTGCCATCACCGTGGATTCACCAGCCTACTAAACCGGTGAGTTTACTCACTAAACTTTGCTTAGGAGGTTAATTATGCTTAAGGGTTGATTAGATTAGTATTAATATGTATTAGTGCTAATCTAGAATGGTTAGATGAGCCTTAGAATTGATTAGTGTTAATCTATTTAGTGAGATTAGCACCATTGAGGATGGATTAGTCCAATTTAGTGGACTTTCTGCAGTTTTGATTTTTGGACCCTCGCCGTTTGCAATTTTTGTAGATCGAAATGGGTTGGGAATTTGAGGTTGATTCATTCTTGAGAAATTTTTTAGACATCTTCAGATAAAAGAGACATCAGACCCAACCGTCCCTTGGTGAAGAAAAGTAAAGGAAAAACTGAGAAATACAGAAAGGCACTAAAAGCATAAACTTGGAGTGATACTGAATGCGAAGAGAGTGATGATGATTATGCCAATATTTATTTAATGACAAAATCAGGATCAGATTCAGACTCCGAAATCAATATAGACTCAGATTCAGATAGTAAAATCGAGGTAAGTAATTTTAAAATCCATATTAAGGTCTCGAAATACATTGATGAACTGTGTCTTAGTCTTAAAACCTCTATTAAGAGGATTTCCGAGCTAAAAAGGGAGAATTCTACACTGAAGCAACATGAAATTTTATGGAAAGAAAAATTTGAAAATCTAGATAAAAGTTTTATGACTTTAAAAGAAAATGCAGTTTCTCTTTCAAAAGAAACACACTTTTGAAAAATGATATTTCAAGTATTTCAAAAATGTTTTCTATGGGATTTGAGAAATTGGAAAAGATACTTTCGGTACAAAGACCTTACTTTAACAAATCAGGCTTGGAAATGACTTCTGAAACTATTCCTCTAATTGATTTTTCAAAAGCAAAGGGAAGAATCAAACAAAGACCTACAAAAGCCTTTTATAGAAATCATTTTCAAAAAGTCTTTGTAAAATCTGTTGGCCGAAGTGTTCTTAGATGTTCTAAGTGTAACAGCTCAGAACACTTTGAGAAAGAATGTCATTTGATTTGGCAGCCTATTAAGAAGGATTGGGCAAAGACCGTATATTGCACTAACTCCACTGGACCCAAGAAAGTGTGGGTACCAAAGAAAGCTTGAGTTTCTTTTTTAATTACAGGTCACTATCAAGAAAAATGTTAAATGATATTTGGATAGTGGTTGTTCAAGGTATATGACAAGAGATTTAAGTTGCTTTATTAAACTTAAGCAAGTAATTGGTGGAAAAGTCTTATTTGGCATAAACAGCAAGGGAAGAATTGTTGGATATGGAACTGTAAAAATTGGAAGTCTCACAATCAACATCTCCTTAGTGGAAGGACTCAACTACAATTTGCTTAGCATCAGCCAATTGTGCAACTCTGGATTCAAGATCAATTTTCAAGAAGGAATATGTTCGGGAACTAGTAAAGATCTTTCACAATCATTTACTAACGAAGACATGAGAATATCTATCTTTTGGATATCAATCTAGAAAGATCTCAATGTCTAATTTCAATTCAAGATGAAGAAAATCTCTGGTATCGAAAGCTTGGCCATATCAACATGAAGCAAATTGCCAAGATCTCTTCAAAGAAGTTTGTTCGAGGACTACCCAACCTGAAGTACCAAAAATCAGACTTATGCACACCATGTGTGTTGGGAAAGCAGATTATAAATTCTTTCAAACCAATAAATCAAGTTTCTACTAATCGTGTGCTGCAGCTCCTGCATATGGATCTCTTTGGATCAACTAGAACTCAAAGCATTGGAGGAAAGAGATATTGCCTAGTAATAGTGAATGATTATTCATGATTTACTTGGGTCTACTTTTTGGCAAGTAAGTCTGAGACCTTCTCTTATTTTACTAAATTTGCCAAGAAAATACAGAATGAGAAAGTGTATGTTATTTCAAGCATATGGACAGACCATAGAGGTGAGTTTGAAAATCAAGACTTTGTTAAATTTTGTGATGAATATGGTTTTCAGCATATGTTCTCCTCTCCATACACTCCTGAACATAATGTAGTTGTGGAAAGGAAGAATAGATCTTTGTAAGAAATTGCTAGAACTCTTTTAATTGAAAGCAATATTTCTTCTCATTTTTGGGCTGAAGCAGTTTCTACAGCATGTTATATTATTAACAGAGTGTTCTTAAGATCTATTCTGGAGCAAATTCCCTAAGAGTTGTTCAAAGGAAAGAAGTCAATTGTTTCTTATTTTCATGTATTTGGTTATAAATGTTTTATCTTGAAAAATGCAAATGATCGGATTGGTAAGTTTAAAGAAAAATCAAACGAAAGAATCTTCCTTGGTTATTCAACATCCAGCAAAGCTTATAGAGTATACAACAAAAAGACTAAGTCTGTGGAAGAGTTGATGAATGTCAAATTTCAAGACCCTATACAAAATCAATCGATCTAGACTCAACCTGAAGAATCTGAACCTGCTCCAGACTCTACAAAGTCTACTTCCCCTGAAGCAGCTCGGACTACAGAAGGACAACAACGAACGAATATTAACGAATCAACTGAAGAAGAAGTTCAGCAGTCTGTCAGACCAATCAGCAACTGGAAGCACAAGTCTAATCATCCCAAAGAACTCATCATTGGTAACATTGATGAAGGAATTCGTACAAGATCCAAAAGGCATGAAGAGTCTAGTGCTGTGGCTCTTATTTCTAAAATAGAACCCAAAAACATAAAAAGAAGCTTTAAGCGATGAAAGCTGGATTGAAGCTATGCAAGAAGAACTCGGGCAGTTCAATGTTAACGATGTTTGGGAACTAACTCCTAAACCAAAAGGTAAATTTGTTATTGGAGCTAGATGAGTTTTCAAGAACAAGATGGATGAAAAAGGAAAAGTTGTAAGGAACAAAGCAAGACTCGTGGCCAAAAGGTATACGCAAGAAGAAGGGATAGACTATGATGAAACTTACGCACCAGTAGCAAGGTTAGAAGAAATTAAATTATTACTTGCTTTTGCTTGTTATAAGAATTTCAGGTTATTCCAAATGGATGTCAAAAGTGCATTCCTGAATGGATTTATCCAAGAGGAAGTATATGTTGAACAACCTCTCGATTTTGAAGACCCAAGGAATCCAGACTCTGTATTCAGACTGAAAAATGCTTTATATAGTTTAAAGCAAGCACCTTGAGCTTAGTACGATAGGTTAATTAAGTTTTTAATCCAAAATGGTTTTGTCAAAGGTAAAGTTGACACTACTCTGTTTATTAAAAAGAGGGTAAAATTTTTTTACTTGTTCAAATTTATGTTGATGATATAATATTTGGATCATATAACGAAAATCTATGCAATAAATTATCTAGGTCTATGCAAGATGAATTTGAGATGAGCATGATGGGTGAATTATCTTTTTTTCTCGGACTACAAGTAAAGCAATTGAAGGAAGAGATTTTCATTCACCAAGAAAAATATGCGAAAGAACTTGTTAAAAAGTTCGGATTAGATCATTGCAAAAAGACTGAAATACTAATGTCTAGTTCTTCAAAGCTAGATAAAGATGAAGGAGGAAAGAAAGTTGACCAAAAACTTTACAGAGTATTATTGGTTCATTTATTTATTTTAGTACTTCTAGACTTGACATTTTGTTTAGTATTTGCATTTGTGCCAGATTTCAATCAGATCCAAAAGAATCTCATCTAAGTGTTGCAAAACGCATCATCAAATACGTTGCAACAACCTCGGAGTTAGGTCTATGGTATCCCAAAGAAGAAGACTTTACTCTCCTTGGATATTCAGATGCAGATCTAGCAGGATGCAGAGTTGAAAGAGATAGTACTTCCGGTACTTATCAATTGCTTGGTAACAGGACAGTATCTTGGTTTTCAAGAAAGCAAAGTACAGTAACTCTTTCAACAACAAAAGCAAAATATGTGGCTCTTGGAAGTTGCTGTTCTAAAATCTTATGGATAAAATAACAATTAAGAGACTTTGGAATCGAAGACTCATGCACGAGATCAAATGTGACAACACCAGCGCGATTAATCTCACCAAGAATCCACTTCTTCATTTAAGAGCAAAGCATGTAGAAATTCGACATCATTTTATTAGAGATCATGTTCAAAATTGAGAAGTAATGATCCAATTTATTGACTCAAAGAATCAACTGGTGGACATATTTACAAAGCCTTTGGAGAAAAGTCTATTTGAGTCTATTCACACCAGATTGAACATCATTTCTCTTATTCAGTAGAGTCTGGATGTGCACAAGACTCAAAAGGTAAAGTTGAATGTGTTCAGATTCAGAAGATCAAGAATTACGACGGTAAGTTGTTTCTATATTCTAAACTTGAAAAGGTATGGTTATTTATTAATTGCTAATTGATTGAAATTATCTTTCCAAGTTTTCTTTACTTTTTCAAAAAGGCAATTATCAATTTTGAAAAGACAGTTATTTTCAAAAAGGGAAGTTATTCTTTTCGAAAATGTATTTTTATTTTCCTTTTACAACGCTTCGTTTACCTCACTTCACTTGCTTTATATACTGCCGAGACTCATCTTCTTCATTTTTACATTGAAACCCTAGAATACAAAATTCATATTTGCTTTCACTTTCACTCTCGATTTGTCCAACAGTTATCTCCTTTTTCGAGCAAGTTGGTGAATTCCTCCCTTGAAGCGACAATGTCTTCGAGAAAGTCTTCAAGGATTGCAAGTAGGGAACCACGACATATGCCCGAGGTCCCTACCTATTTTGACTTAACCGAGGAAGAAGATTCTTCTCCACCACTGCATTCGAGTCAGCAACAACCTTCTTTGCAACGTCAACCTTCTCCACCGACTCAACCAGAAGATGAGGTTATAGAGGAGGCTGAACTTGTAAGAACTCTAACTCCCAAGATTGCTTTCAAACTTTACTCTAATCTGAAGAAAGGAGGAACACCGATGTCTTTAATCAATGAATTCTTAAAAGATAGAGGATTCAAGAATGAAACCATGTTTTTGCGAGAGTTGGAAAAACTAGGAGTTGTAGAGAAAGGATCGGCTGAAAGAACGTTTGTGAACATTCCGAGTGACCCATTCTATGGCACTGCAAATCAACCACAAGTTCTGGACGACGATGAACAAATGTTTACTCATTTTTAGTCTAGATCGAGAGTGGCTGCAAACATTACTGATGGCTCTAATTTGTTTAGATCGAAGAGTCACAAGAAGGTTTATTCGAATCTTTTGAAGAGAGGAGTGATGAACCCTAGAACTGTTGACTTTGATTTCCTTGATTCGATAAAGGTCAATCTGCGCGAGAAATTTTCTTTACTACAACTAGAACGGTTCTGTTCTGAATCCACTGCTGCTTTTTCAGAACTCACCGCATACTTTTACTCAAGCTTATCCTTCTTGGATGCAGACAGTTTTATTTTCATTGTGAAAGATTGCACGAAGAGACGTGTTCTGTGACCATATAAAATCTCTAAAACTGCATAGAGGCTGATATACCGAATGTTGTAATTTTCCTTAAGTGTTCACATTTGATGAATTAATATTTCAGTATTAATGCCTATGAGTTTTGTTTGACGTTTATACATCTTAATGCTTAGTGCATTATATATAAAATTGAGAAAGTATGTCGAACAGATAAGAGATTAGCCAACTCACATGGGTAATCGTCTTTATTTACTATATGATAAATGAAGATGAGACAATTTTAAGCTTATTATCTAGATGATAATCGAGAGCTCAAGCTTAAAATACAAATGTCGCTTTAACTAAGTGTTAAGATGAGAATATAATATTTATTATATTCAAAAGTAAAATAACCTACATATTTTACTTTATCTATCTTTGATATCAAATGTGAGTTTTGATGGATTTTGTAAAAAGAGTAGATGCGTGAACTCAAGTTAGATATTAGGCATGTCTAAACTATCATCTATACGGTATTGAAAGTGAAGACATATGCTTAATGAGAAATAAGTTAATACCGTAATATGTATTTCATACTACGTATGTATGAAACGACCAATAAGAGTGGCAAAAGTTTTGATCTCAACTTTTATGCCGTGTGAGACTTTTGAAGATAAGAATTCCTCAATTTAATGCCCTCATGACTCTTGTTCTTAAGATTTATATTCAATGTTTGTTATCTTAAAATATTGCCAATGATTATGAATTTATTCGATCTAATTAGACATTTTTTGAAAAGCAAGTTGAACTGAAATTAAGAGTTTCAAGGAAAGATGAAGATTGAATTTGGGATATCACATTCTAGTTATATTCACTGGTCGATCAATTATAATTGTTTTGGAATAATCATAATTATGAATACAATATATATCATAATTGAAAAGGGATCAAGAGAGGTGATCGATCGATCTAAGGTATTGCATACTATATCTACTCGAAAACATTATGCTCATTTTTTAGCTGCTATATACTCTTAACAGATGTGTATCAACGAGCTCTCAAAGTATGCTGATTACACAGATTTTTTTATTGGTATGAATGTTGTAGAAAGGATAAAAAAAAAAAAAAAAAAGAGTTTTGTTCGGCTCATTATATGTGCAAGTGGGAGATAATGGTTTTTTTTTTTTTTTTTTTTTTTTTTTTTTTTTTTTTTATTTAATGGGCCAAGTCATGCCTATCTGCTCATGTTGGGCCAAACCCAACCCATAAGAGGAAAGGACAATCATTTTCTAAGTGAAAATAACTATAATATAAAAGTAAAAAGGAAGAACCTTGACAGAAGTTTTGAGAAAGTACGTTCTTTTCCTTCCCTTGAAAATCAGTTTTCTCCCTCTTGAAGAACGGAACTCCAGGGCTTCAATCAATTCCTTTGAGATTGCAACAAGTATTTAATCTACGGCAAATAAGGTATGTCTATCTCTGTGATATCTTTCGACCAGTGTCACATGTTTCCTAGGCATGTTTCGTGTTTATTTTCAGTATTCAATTGTTCGAGTGTCAATTCATTTTTTAGGAATTTGTTTCCAACATATAATTAGCCAGCTATTTGGAGAAAAAACTAACGCAATAATGCACCACCAAGACCACCCACTTAAAGTTGAGATACATAAAAAAAAAAAAGACCCGTTGGGATTTTAACAATCTAGAGTGAGAACACGGGCTCCATATCAACATCAGGGAAGACTTTGACTAGTCCTCATGGAAGACGGACTTCACAATTCGTCCTCGTTCATTGTTTCTGTCGCTGTAGAAAATTCATTCAGAAAATTGACATTTTGGAGCAGTGACTAGTCCTCGCTAGTTTTTTGTTTGGTATATAGACACGAGATTTGACCATTGTCCCTACCACTATTCATGCGAAGACGCAGACCGCATAACTTAGCATCCATGGAGTATTAGAAGGAAGGTTGACCCAGAAAAGTTTCTTAGTCGTCCAAAATATCAGCTGATATTTTCTCATTTTTTTAGCTTTCGCACGAGCTGTACTTTGTTAAAACTTCTTAGAAGCACTAGGCAGATTGCGAGAAATGGATACCCTGAAAATCTGCGGTTGCCCAAAGCCTGCAACCTTATTCCGATAGTGATGGCAATGGTGTCGGGTGGGCTAGGAAGAGGGGGAGTTTCATCTTCAACCCAACAAGTTTATAGGTCTCACAGCCACCTCTGTGGGGATAAGAGAAGTTTCAAATAGAAATTTGAAGGTCCTTTGCTTCAAGAGAGATCGCATTGGACTAACAATCACCATAAAAGGGACCTCAATTTAACAATTGAAAAAGGACTATGTGCAAATTTTATAATTCAAAAAGAAGTCCATCAGATATATTTGCGTAATTAATTATAATTTTTGTTTTACTTCAACGATCAATATCTTTCACTTATAATCTCATAAAGGGCAAGTCGTCGGATGAAATAATATACTGAATTATCCATGGTACTGACCTCTGTGAGAGAGAGACCGCTACATTTAAAACTGTTGGAATTCAAGTCGGCAAAAGACGACTTACCCGATTCCGATGCGCAAACAAAAAATTAACCCCGGAACGAATGTTGAATTGCGGATGAATCACGAACGAAATTACTCCACATTGGTCTGGATGCGATCACAAGGAAAACACCTGATTTTCACGGCGTAAATGCAAACTGTTCTTGTAAAGATGAAATGGAACGCCTTATCCCTTTGATGGAAAATGGAAGGAACAAATGAGAGGATTTTCTGATAGTATGCACTGCCAACCATTCCAACGGTTGTCTTCGAGAGGCTTTTATATGTCTCCCTTCATACCCTTTCAATTGTGTCTTTCCAATAGCACCCCATCATGGACGTACTTTTTAATTACAACATCTCTCACTCAGACATGATGGGCTTAATAGCGCTCTATCAAGAATATAAGGCATTCAACATTCATCAACTTTACAAAACAATTCATACAAGCAAATAAGCCGTGCGACCAGTGAGTACACTTGCACTTGGGAGCTCAAATTATGCACCTGTTAGGGATGACATAATTGCTACAACCCCGAAAAGAAATAAACAATCGATGTCTCACAATGCCCGAGACATATTTTGTTACATCAATTCAAGTATATCTATCCCTTAAAGGCTATACTTGACTATACTCAAAACACCATGTATTTATAATTATATCTGCAATCACAGAGGGTGATGTAATTAGTCGACCAGTAAATACATGTGATAGATGTAAAACAACAATAGTCTTCCTTCGCACTCATGTCTCTTTCCATTTCAGAACAACTGCTTTCCTAGACACGTCCCATAAGGCCATATCTATTCATGACCGCCGATAACATGCTAAAGTAGCAACATTGATCTTTTACTTCGAGAATATAGTCAGAAGTAACATATGGCACAAAATTGAGGTAAATTATAAATTACCTCAAGGACTCACATGATGAGTAAATAGGGATAATTTTACTCACCTTCCCTTGTCGGTCGAACAATGCACATGTAGTATGAATTACATGCTATAGTGGATTTCTCTTTCTATAAGAGTATATGTCATTTATTAAATATATACATTATACGGATCTTAACCTAAACAAAGTCACGTGCTCCTCACGTACTCATGTTTACCTCGAGTGCTATATCAGCTCGCTTTCTATAGCGCCTAATTAAGTACTCGCATCCGGCATTTTTCAGGCATACATGATTGTGGAATTATCATGTTCGGTCTTGTTATAAACAAATCACAGACCTTATCTTGACTTCAATCAAGGTGACATATTATATTATGTACTAAACTTGCTCTTTAGCATTTATTTGTACATAATGTCTCATCTCAACATGCTAATTATAGCACTTGAGGCAATTGCTCGTGTGAGTGGGCCAATCAATGACTGCCGACATACTTTTCAATAATATATGTGTGTTTGTGCTAGTCTCATAGTGGATTTGTACTTATTGATAAAACATCAAATCACTAATAAACAAACAAGTACAATATATCTATTCACAAATACATAAACAAATGATCCTCTACAATAACAAATATCACATTCTACGCAATCCTAGTGACATCCTATGGGTCAAGAATATGTCTCTAGGAATAACTTTCGTAAATGGATCACCAACCATTTTATTGGTTGAAATGTATTGCAGGATCACTTCTTTTTGCGCTATAATATCTCTAATGAAGTTGTTCTTTATGTCAATGTGCTTCGTCCTTCTATGATACTTGGGATCTTTCACATAGGCAATGGCTGCTTGACTATCGCAATAAACTGTCACCAGTCTTGGAACTTCAATAACAATGGCTAAATTTTCCAAGAAACGTTTTAGCCATACTGCTTCTTGCACTACGGCAGAACATGCAATAAATTCTGCCTCCATCGTAGATAAGGCCGTGCATGTTTGTTTCTTGCTATTCCAAGAAATTGCACATCCATTGAGCAAGAACGCATATCTAGAAGTCGATTTACGCTCATCCAAGTCTCCAACCCAATCGGCATCTGAATAACCCAATAGGCGTAAATCATTCCATTGGTAACAAAGTCAATAATCCATGGTACCTTTCAACTATCTCAGGATCCTCTTCACTGCTTTCTAGTGTGCTTGACCGGGATTTGATTGATATCGGCTCACCAATCCAAGATATAACATATGTCAAGTCTAGTACACATCATAGCATACATCAAATTTCCGACCGTACTAGCGTAAGAAACAGTTTCCATCATTTTAATTTCTTCTAGATTCTTAGGACACATCTCAGTACTTAGGCCTTCACCTTGCATGACAGGAGTATCAATGGAATTATAATGTTGCATATTGAAACGCTCAAGAATCTTCAATATATAATACTCTTATGATAAAGTAAGGAGTTTCCTTGATCGATCTCTTTCGATCTTAACTCCTAATATATAAGCAGCTTCTCCCATGTCCTTCATTTCAAAATTAGAGAACAACCATTATTTTATGGTGATAACCAAAACCTTGTCATTTCCAGCCAATAGAATATCGTCCACATAAAGTGATAAAATCACAAATTTACCTTCGGACCGCTTGACATATACACAGTGATCTTCTTCAATCATTGTAAAACTAAAAATGGTTATGGCTCGATGAAAATGAAGATACCACTGTCTAGATGATTGTTTAAGGCCATATATTGAGCGATGAAGCTTGCAAACTTTATACTCTTGACATTTAGCTATGAAACCTATTGATTGTTTCATATAGATTTCCTCTTCTAGTTCTCCATTGAGAAATGCCGTCTTTACATCCATTTGATGTAATTCAAGGTCCAAATGTGCAACGAGAGCTAGGATAAGACGTATTGAGGCAGTTGTAAAAGGTTTCCTCATAGTCTATACCCTCTTGTTGAGTATAACATTTCGCCACAAGACGATTCTTATACTTTTCAGTGGATCCATCCGCCCTTCGCTTAATCTTAAAGACCCATTTGTTTCCAATGGCCTTATGATTGGGTGGTAGATCAACCAAGTCCCAGACATAATTTGCCTTCATTGACTCAATTTCATCTTCCAAAGCTTTTCTCCACTTTTTCTTATCAGGGGATGAGAGAGCCTCTTGAACAGTCTTAGACTCGGCATCGTCTTTTTAAACAATCATAAATGCTTCCCCTTCAATCTCAAAACGACGACGGGGAATATTTTTACAATTAATTTTACGTAATTGAATTTCTCTTGAATTCAATTCATCAGGCAATGCAACACTCCTACTAGGTCTTGCATGTTGAGGTAAATTTTCATTTCCCTCTACAACATTAGTGGGTGTGTTATTAGGATCTTCCATATCATATAATTGGAAATCCTTATCAATCTCACATCTACTAGGAAAATCGTTCTTCAAGAACGTGACATCTCGTGAGTCCATTTCGATCACACTTCTATCAGCTTGTTCACCTATGAACACGTACCATTTGGAGTGTTCAGAATATCTTATAAAGATACATTTCTTCCCTCTATGACCTAATTTGCCATATCTATGAGAAGAATCATGAACATAAGCTGCACATCCCCATGGATGTAGACTACTCAAGTCTGGTTTCCTACCAGTCCATAATTCATAAGGGGTGGAAGTGACCGATTTTGAGGGCACTCGATTAAGTACATAAGCAGCAGTCAATAACGCATCTCCCCAATAGAAGATAGGTAAATTTGTTTGCGCCATCATAGACCTAATCATTTCCAATATTGTTCTATTCCTTCTCTCAGCTACCCCTATTTTGTTGTGGAGTACCAGGTATAGTCAATTGTCGTACAATTCTCTTTTCATCACAAAGAGCCTTGAATTACTCAGATAGATACTCACGTCTGCGATCAGTTCTCAATGCCTTTAGTGTTTTGTTCAACTAATTCTCTACCATTGTTATATATTGTCTAAAGCAATCTAATGCTTCTGACTTATAAGAGATTAGAAAGACATAACCAAAACGCGTAAAGTCATCTATGAAAGTGATGAAATATGAGGCTCCATGCCTCGCCCTCACGTTCAAAGGATCACAAATGTCAGAATATATGAGTTGCAATGGAAATTCGGCTCTAGTCCCTTTACTGAATGGTTTTCTAGTTGCTTTTCCCGCTATACAATGTTCACATACAGGTAAATCAACATTAGTGAGTAACCTTAAAAAGCCTCCTCTAGCTAATCTTTGCATTCTTTGCAACCCAATATGACCTAATCTAGTAGGCCAAGTACTTGCATCAATCTCAACATTATTAGAAGATGCAATTAAAGAAAAACAACAATCGACATTAATATTGTACTGATCATAGTCAATGTCTAACACAATAAAACCATTTAATACATGATCTGAACCAAAATAAACTGTTCCATATAAAATGTCAACACAATCACCATGGAATTTCAATACATAACATAAGCTAAGAAAAACAACTACAGAGACCAAGTTTCGTCGAATATCTAGAGCATAAAGGATATCATGTAGGAATAGGTTTCGACCACCACGTAAGATTAATTTACATGTGTCAATACCCTTCACTTGAACTCTTGAGTTATTCCCAACATATATCCATCTTCTTCCAAGCGATATCCGACGATACTCCACAAATGCTTCTTAGTTTCTAGCTATGTGGTTTGTTGCTCCTGAGTCTACAGTCCACATTGGATGAGATTCAGTAAGCATTACAGTACTAGAAACAAAAGTATTACTTAAAGTAATGGAGTAATAGGGTACCTCTTTCGGCTCAGTGCATTCACGAGCAAAGTGACCAATCTTGACACAATTATAGCACTTTATCTTGGCCTTGTCCTTCTTCCCACCACACTTCTTGCGTTGGAAGGTCTTAGCTCTTTTAGGTGCCTGATCAGTCTTATTCCCTTTGTTGTTGAATTGAGAATTCCTTTTGCGCTTGAAGCCCGAAGCTTTGCATGAACTCGATTCAGCAACATAAGCATGAGTAGAAGATCTTGCAGCATCTAGGCGCTCATCCTCTAATTCCAAATGACGCGCTATATCATCAAAAGTGACAATATTCTCATTATGCATCATATTGATCTTCATATGCTCCCAATTGTTAGGAAGAGACCTGATAATAGCCTGAACTTGTTGTTCATTAGTAAGGGAGTGACCTGCCGACTTCAGCTCAAGAATCATGTTTGACATCTCCCGAAGATGCTGCTTCATCGTTACATTTGGGCGCTTTTGGTATGTGTCAAACTTGATGGTGAGTCTTCTCAGCTTAGTGGTAGATGTTCCCCCAAACTTATCTTTCAAGGCAACCCACATTGTCTGAGCTTTATCATAACTTTTAAACTCACACATGAGATCATCTTGCGTACAGCTCAGCAACATGATACGAGTAATACTATTCTTCTTTTTCCAAGCTTGATAAGCTTCTAGACCTCTCATGTGTTGAGCTGAAGTTCCATGCTCAAGTTCATTCATGGTATGGTTGAGGGTTTCCAAAACCTCTTGCTCCTCAAAGATGTATTGAACCTTTCGGTGTCAAATATCATAATTGTCAATATTCAACTTCTCACCCTTATTGAGGTCAGCCACAATGGTCTTGGATGCTGATGCTATAATCAATTGTTATAACACATTAACATAATAAACGCAGAATCAATACTAGCACACTTTATAAAGTAAAACACATATTTAATTTGTAGCAAAGACAAACTAAATTAATGATAATTCAACAAAAAGACACAAAAGCAAAAGTTTATTATATTCCCAATCAACTTCTATGTACAATTGTTCTATTATCAATAATTAGTTTAATTTGCGCAAATTTTAAGTTCTAGGTGAGAACTCCTTCGAATTCTACCAACCTACGAACTTCCACTAGGAAAAATAATTACATGACTTCATGAAATTTCCATATTTTTCCATTAACACAAAAACATAGCATGATATGAACCAACGTACAAACAACAATCATACTTCAACTATAACCAAAATCGCAATTCAACATGTAATGGATTTCCTACCATTGTTCGAATTTTCTAGCAACTAGAAAATTGCAAGTATATTAAACTATATACATGATATCATTGAACCAAGCTCTACACAGCATATATGACATCATTTGCACACAAGCTAGCTACTGTATTTCCTAAACCACAAGAAAATACAAGCTACAAATGGATAAACTATGCATTAAACCCCAAAACACGTACTTAGGGTTTCCTACACATTTTCATACATTTATAAAATTTAAAAGTATAAAATAATTATACCACAATGTAGAACACATTCATACGAACCAAACACCACCAATCATACTCCAATCGGACCTCACACATGTCCACATGCGCGCTGAGTGCGCGGCGCGTGTGGCGCACGCGCCGTAGAGCCAAATGGCTCTGGCCGATCCGAGCAGTGACCGGTCCGACCCATTGACTGGTCAGTCGGGTCAGGTCGGGCCACGGGTCGATCGGATCTCGGGTCGGGTTGGGTCACGAGTCAGTCAGATCTCGGGTTAGGTTGGGTCATGGGTCGTTCGCCAGCCAGTGACCGGCCAGCCAACTTTCGCCGGTGGTGACGTCATCGATGACGTCATCCAAATGGTCACCGACCGTTAGGTGACGTCATCACGCGCCGGTTTGCCGACCGACACGTGTTGTGCACGCATTGGCTTTCTCAGCACTTCAGGCGTGTGACGCCCACGCGCAACGGCTTCTGGCCGCGCGTGTGGGCATGTGCGGCGTCCTCCTTCAACGCTCACCCCATCGCCGGACTCGTCTCAAAGAGTACTTGCACCCTGTATATTTAAAAATTGATTTTGGCCGAAAAATTATTTCGAAAATTGGCCAAAATCGTACAGATGCACTCGACCCCGAACCCGTTCTTCGCTCCGGTTCAATTTCGAGTTTTCATATTGTAATTCCGACCAATAAATATCAAAACAGCGTAGAATACAATCTCTTTATCTGATATCAAATGGTAAATGAGAAAACTCGATGAAAAAACAAGGTAGAAATCACAACCTGGCTCTGATACCAATGTTGGAATTCAAGTCGGCAGAAGACGACTTACCTAATTCCGATGCGCAAACAAAAAATTAACTCCGAAACGAATGTTGAATTGCGGATGAATCACAAACAAAATTACTCCACGTTGGTCTGAATGCGATCACGAGGAAAACACCCGATTTCTACGGCGTAGATGCAAACTATTCTCGTAAAGATGAAATGGAACGCCTTATCCCTTTGATGGAAAATGGAACAAACAAATGAGAGGATTTTCTGATCGTATGCACTGCCAACCGTTCCAACGGTTGTCTTCAAGAGGCTTTTATACGTCTCCCTTTATACCCTTTCAATTGTGTCTTTCCAATAGCACCCATCATGGACGTACTTTTTAATTACAACAAAAACAACAAAAGATAGTTTGACATGTCCACGAAAAGAGAGGGAAGTCATCATTTGCCCCGATCTATATGTACTATAAAGATCGACTGCAACAGTCAATGCCTTTCCTGTGCAGTTTTCTTGGTCAATTAAAGTTCTTTCTAAGTTTTTCCGTGAAAGAGTTAGGGATAGTTGAATAACTAAAATAATATGCAAAAGAGAAGAATACGGAATTTCTATGCACTCGATATATGTATAAAAGAATACATATAGAGCCTATTTATTTGATTAGATAGAGGAAATTGAACGAAATCAAATATATTTAATCAAATTAGATGTAGAAAATCAGAGAAAATATCCTTAATATCTCTAGAAGATATCTCTAATAGGCTGTAAAAGGAAAAATAATAATCATAAAACTTATGTTTAGATTAACGTAGTTGGTTGGGAGCGTCAGGCTATTTCCAAATAAGGAATGAGAGATCATCATGCAAACTGCTTTGGATCAATACCACGTGCTCATATCTAATGGAATTTAAAGGAATTTTATGGATTATTAGAAAGTAATAATAATTGGTCAGGCTCAATATGACTCCAAGGCATTGGTAGGGGAAAGAGACTTGCTACTCCATGGGGGGTTAACAACTTAACAACTTAACATAATATTTTATAGAGGGAAGAAGCACCCAAAGATATTCATTCTCTATCAACATGCTTATGACTTCCAAAAATCTATCCATGCATATGAAAAAGCAAGAATGTTTTATTCCTGAAAAGGGGGGGAAGAAGTAATAGGCGTCGATATTTAGGAATAGTGAAACCCATCATTAAAAGCACTCGTTCGTGACGGCCTCCATAGGTCATTCCAATTTCTTTTGTCCATAGTTTATATTTGTAACACCCCAGGTTTCTACTGTATACATATTGTCCGTTTTGGACACTAAGTGCTTACGATTTTGTTTTTCTCAGAGCATCCCATACTACCTCAATAAAACATGTATTGTACAGTTAGAGGGCCCATTGCATTATAAGCTAGTCTAAAAATCCCTCCCTAGATAATGTGGGACAAGAGACGCGCTCCCTCCCCGTGCACATCCGAGGACCAAAGCGTGGACGCACCGCCATCCCCCCACCCCGCACACCGCCGCTTAGGCCGTGACACTCTTCACCCCTTACGAGCACAGTGTCCTCACTGTCGGCCTCCATAGGTCGTTCCAATTTCTTTTGTCCATATTTTATATTTGTAATGCCATGGGTCTCTATTGTACACATATTATCCGCTTTAAATACTAAATCCTGACAGTTTTGTTCTTCTCAGAGTAGCCCATACTACCCCTGAGTCCTAATGGTTTTGTTCTTCTCAGAGCAGCCCATACTACCTCAAGAAAGCATGTATGTACAGTTAGAAGGCCCATTACCTTATAACCAGCCCATAACTCACTCCTTAGTTGATGTAGGACAAGAGACACGCTCCCTCCCAGCACACTTCAAGGACCGAGGCACAAACGCACCGCCATGCCTCCTCCCCGCGCACCGCCGCCTGGGCTGTCATACTCTCCACCCCTTAGGAGTACAACATCCTCGTTGTACACATGGTCGGGAATTAGCTCTACTACCACTTGTAAAGCCTTTAGTCTCCATTATATACATATTGTCATTTTTGGGCACTAAGTTCTCACAATTTTGTTCTTCTTATGTTAGCCCATACTATCCCAAAAAAAAAAAAAAAAAAAAAGGAAAGGTATAATTACAAGGCCCATTACCTTATAAGCCAGCCCAAAACTCCCTTCCTAGGCGATGTTGGACAAGAGAGGCGCTCCCTCCCTATGCACATCCGGGGACCAAGGTGCGGATGCACTACCATCCCTCCTCCCCGCGCACCATCGCTTAGGCCGCCACACTCTCACCCCTTAGGAGCACAGCGTCCTCGTTGTAGTCCCACACACAGTCAAAAGTTGGCTCTGATACCACATGTAACACGCAAGTCACCACACTCTCCACCCCTTAGGAGCACAGCGTCCTCTCTGTGGTCCCACAGGCTCTGATACCACTTGTAATGCTTGGGCCGCCACACTCTCCACTCCTTAGGAGCATAGCATCCACGCTGTGGTCCCACAAGCTCTAATACCAATTGTAATGTCCCGGGTCTCCTCTGTACATATATTGTTTGCTTTGGACACTGAGTCCTTATGGCTTTGTTTTTCTTAGGGTAGCCCATACTACTCCAAGAAAACACATATGTACAATTAGAGGGTCCATTACCTTATAAGTCAGCCCAAAACTTCCTCCCTAGGCGATGTGGGACAAGAGACGTGCTCCCTCCCTGCGCACATTCGGGGACTGAGACGCGGACGCACTGCCATCCCTCCTCTCCGCGCACCGCCGCCTAGGCAGTCACAAAATCCAATCCATAAACACAAATTCCTCTCCGGTTCGGCCCGTCTTTAAAAATCCTACAAGGACCTCGATTCAGCCCTACGATAGAGTCAGGTTCCCTGGGCTTTTGATTTTGAGGGAACAAGAGGAACTCGTTTTCTGCTTCTGGATGCGATGGTTCAAGCTACAGTCCCTGCACCAAAATTCAATTACGCCACTGTCAAAGCCATGATGATCTCCAAACCCGGACAGACCCTCCTCATGTCCATGCAAACACAATAAAATCTTAAATTGATATAAATGTGATAAATTTATTTCAAATTAATTTTTCAATTACTAAAAATATCAAATTGGAATACCGATGACAAATTTTACTCAAACTAATTTTTATCTACTAAAAACCCCAATCTTGTACATTTGCGAAAGATTTACCCCTATTAGTTTCCATACCACGAAAAATCACAAATTGATACATCTTTAACAAAAGGAAGGTAAAACCTCAAACTGATATATCCATCAACTGCCACGTGTCATATAATCAGTAATTTGACGATAAAATCTAATGAAAACTAACGGATTATGAATTTATCACGGGTGTAATTAATTTGGGATAAATTTGTTACTAGTGCACCAATTTGAGATTTTTCGTGGTATTAAACTATAGAAAAACAAAGAGTTATCACTAGATCTTCGTTTGGTTGATATTTCTCTTATGTCTTGCCTTCTGGCTTCTGATGTAAGTGCTCAGGGCCGGAGCGTCAGTTTGCCGCTTCGACTGAGGAGCTCACGAAAATGAACTACACCACCAATGTCACTTTTTTCACCCTCAATGGAAGAGGACTACAGATTCAAAAATCCATACACTTAGTGGAAGCCATCTCCGAAAGGATCGAGACTCTAAAGAGACGTAGAATTGATGCCTTAGATCTTTTAATCAATGCAAGGGTGCAAGTTCATAACAAAAACGCTCTTTTACGTATAACATTCCAAGCCGTCTCGTGCAGATGACAAAGAGATGTGATTGACTGATTAATCTTTATTGTCGTGCAGCCTACATGCATAATCGCATAGTGATTATAAAAACGTAGTTATCGTTTGTAACTGTAAGTCTATGACAGCCATACACAGATCACGCAATGAGAGGGTCATCCTTAATTTTACGGGCCATTTTCCTGCAGTACAGATTCCAATAGCTCTTTGCTCTTTTGTGCATATTAAGAAAACTTCCGCCCTTCTATCATATGGAAATGTAAGACGCGTTTTGTAACAATTCTATTCCGAGGAATAATTTTTTATGAGAAATGATTTTTTTTTTCTGATTCTGTTTTCAGGAACAATTTCTAAACAAAAGAACGCGTTTGGTAACTTTCCAAAATTTATATTCTAGGAATAAAAACACATTTGGTAGGATTCTTAGATTTTTTTTTTTAATTTATTAATTCTTTATTATTTTTTTCTTTTTCTCTTTGGCCGGTCGGCAAGCGCCATGGTCGGCAAGTGGCTAGGCGAGGCCCGCCGAGCTCGCTGAAGGCCAGCCTAGCCACCGCGAGCCTTGGCCTCGCTTGGCCATAGCAAGGCTTGGGCCGATAAGCCTCGCCGTGGCTTGGCGTCTCCGGGGGCCGGCGAGGTTGTCGACCCTCGTCTAGTCGATCGCTGGCGCCGACCATGGCCAAGGTCGGTGACCCACCAAAAGGAGGAAGAAGAAGAAGAAAAGAAAGAGAAGAGGAAAAGAGAAGAAGAAAGAAAAAAAATAGACTCTAGAAATTGATCCCGGGAGCAAGAAGTTAATTTTTTTTTACTTCTTATTTCTGTTCCAAATCTATTCCCGGGAACAAAAATCTTGAGAATAAAAATAGATTTTTGTTCCCGAGAACAAAAGTTTTACCAAATAGATGTCTTTTCTTTTTTCTTTTTCCGGAACGAAAAAACAAAAATAGTTGTTCCGAGGAATAGAAACAACTTTTACCAAACAAGCCCGTAGTCTTGTACCTATACTGGGTTACAAAGTCGTCACGAAGGCAAGATTTAATCCCAAAGCCTAGGTATTGGAAGGATTTTACTTCTTGCAAAAATGCACCGAAGGACAAATCTTTGACTGACTGTATAGTACAGTTGTGAATAATGAATTAGTGTGGCATTTGATTTATGATTTATGGATGAGTCACTGTCTATGCAGCTTCTTATAATCTTATACTTGTCTTAGATAAAGCAATATCCCGAAATACCCAGTAACTAACAGCGAAGTTGTAGCCATTCCTTGCCGAGCGTGTATGAATGCAACAAATATCGCAAAAAAGCAGTCCCCAGTTGTTTTTGGCCGCGAGTGAATCAGCAACAACAGTTGATGGGCACCATGCCATTGCTAATGGTCATTAAGGAGAGGCTTTTAGGGACATCTTTGTCTGTCGCCGATTGTTAATTTTTTTTTTAGCAGTGTTTTTGAAAGAGCTGTTTCCAATATTTTTTGAAGTGCTTCTGATATTGGAAGCGCTTTGAACTTTTTGTAATCGTCAAAAAGCAAACCCTCTCCGCAGATTATATCCTCTATACATTTTACGAGCATCAACAAATTCAATTATGGTGGCCACGTGATGAGAAGAATAGTGGCGCAAGGAGTTCATAAGGAAGACGAACCCATCATACCAGATGCAGCTCTCTCTTGTTCTCATGGGGAGATTCTATATAGAATAAGGGATTAAAAAAATAAAAAGACAATCCAAAAGTTAAGAGCATTTGTCGTTCATATTAATATTCTTATTATATTAAGATGTTAATATAACCAAACCTGCGCAATGCATGTGATCCAGTAAATTACCGGAACCCTTTATAGTTCCTGTATTTTAACGTTCACGAAGAGAGTCCATGAGAAATCGTTTTATAATCAATGGAAAAATCTATATCTAAAATCAGCAATATGACTTTCTATTTTGAAAATTAGAAACCACTTTTTGGAATAAAACTTCACTCCACTATTGCAAGGTGATTTCGAATGCGTTGGAGCAGATGCCCGGCCAACAGACCCGGGAACCCGTGCATGGACCTAAGTCTTGGCAACCCTGAGAGACCACGGTGGCTTAGCCCTGGGTCCGGTCCTCACGGCCTAAGACTAGGGACCGCCAATAAGCCAAGCTCAAGACTGCGGCACCAAAACCTAGGTCCCTAGGGGTCGGGTCTGTGATCAAGAATTTTTTGAAAGTGTATTTTAGAGTAGTCCAATAACAGTTATTGCAAAATGACTTTCTATCTCACCTGCAAAACACAAACATATACAGGAAAATGATATTAATTTTTTTGTTCAAGATAACATCCTGTTGAAAGTTTCCAATAAAGTCTGCTTTTCACGAAACAAACAGAGATTTACAGGATACTAAATAACAATACATCAACGCCGAAATAATAATAATAATAATAATAATAATAATAGATGGTGCAAATTGCAATGACCAAGACACTGTGTTGGGGGATTCTATAGTCCAGACTGAGTTACACTGAGGAGACGCTATGCTGGAGTTTGTTTATCACGGACTAAGCAAGAGATGCTATGCTGCTAAGTGACAATGGGGAGAACGGGACAGGCCAGGCAGGCCACATTTATTCATCGAATTAATTAGGTGTTATGTGAAAATCTAGTTTAGTTTAAGTCTTTTATTGACCAACGGATTTGAATCACCACACTAGACCTAGTAGTTTTCACACAAGCATTACAGATCTGAGCGTGTGGATAACTCGAATCAACTTTGTGGGTAGAGTTTGTCATTCAAGCTTCCTCGCAGCTCTTGCCTTTCTATAAAGCGGCATCTTTTGCTATAGTGAAAGAAAGGAAAAAAAGAGAAAACGATGCAACGCCAAAAATTAGGAAAATGCCTTAGTGCTTTATTTGGGAAAGAAGGTCTACGGGAAACTGCAATTCAAAAATGTAATTTCCCATTGAATTGTTCGAACAGATACTGAACGGCGCGATCATTCCGTAGTTATTCATCCAGTAAATCATAAACCGTACTTTAAATAAGAATCATCCCTTAAAAAACTTCTAAATCCCTAATTAATCAAGACGGAACATACGACCCCTGGACTTGTTTATAGGTTTGAAAGCACGAATCGACGCTGGAACTAGAAGTGGCAACTTCGATGTCAAATACCAAAAGAGCAGTGGACTCCAGTTTGTTCATTTCACTGATTGAAGTCCGGAAAGAATCACATCTCATCTCGTCAAGTAAACTTTGAGTCTCTTCGTCGTCCCGATGATTGGCCCACAAGTTCTTGTTGATCCTAGCCAATTGCTTGGCCACTTCCCTTAAAGTTTAAGCACCTTCTAGCAAGCGAACGACCGCCTCAATCTCCCAAAATTCACCTTTGTTGGATGCCTTGAACTTTGTCATATGGATGAGTGTCTCTGTTGACACCTAAATGTTGGCGACCAATTTAATTATTTATCGTATTAAAAAATTAGGGGTTAATTTTATTCCTTAAAAAATATTAATTGCATAGTATATAGATTTATGTACATTTATTTATAATTTGCATTTTTATTTGCATTTCCATTGGGCCGGTGATAGATGGATTCGAATTGATGGTTCAAAATTTTAATTTGATGAGTTGGGCTAAGCTCGCGAAGAGAGCAAATTGGCTCGGGCTTATATATTCGAGGAGATTTTGCGGATTTATTTGTGCGCGATTTCAAATTTAAGAAGTCTATTGCAATCTTGAATCATATCAAAGCAAATATTACGTTGGAAAAGTAAATATTACGTTTGAAAAAGAAATTTTTATGAATATGAATTTAGAAAAATTAAAACTCTAATCCGTGGCCTATAAAAGGGTTAAATGGGTAGGGTTTTGGGGGGCCACACAATAGAAATACACGGCTATATTGAGTTATTTTATCACATCGAAGGGAGATTTTTCTCTCGGTTTTTTAGGTAAAAGAAAAATTGAAGACAAAAAGAAAAAAATTTGTATTCGTTTTTAGGGTTCCTGGGGGCTTCTCCGATGATGCATTTGAGAAATCAAAAAAAAAAAAAAGAAAGAGAAAAGCTGGCTTTTTTGTTTTTCAGGGAGGGTCGAAAATCTATAGGAGTTTTCCTTCTGCTGAAAGTGCAGCAGAGAAAAAGTAGAAAGGACAACAGAGAGACAGGTGAGAGGGACGTGAGAGAGAGAAAAACAGAAGAAAAAAAAAAAAAGAGGAAAAACGAAGGGGAAGAAGAAGAAGGAAGACCCGAGCTCCGCTGCCTCCGCCCGCGACCCCCGGTCGTCGCTGCCCGCGCTCCGCCCTCTGCCCGCCGGATGCCGCCGTCTCGCCACTTCAGAGCCACCCAACGCCGGTAGCTGAGCCCCCGACCACTGCCGCTCCGCCAGCATCGCCGTGCCCCGCCTGCTGTTCACAGTGCCGGCCCGCGCCTGACCCTTCGTCGCCGAACCTCGCCGTACCTCCGCTCCGAGCAGCACCGCCGCGCCTTGCAGTCGTCCGAGCTTCCCGCTGTGCTCCCGTCTCCGCTCGCAGCGTCGCCAGCGGCCCTGCTCTGCCGTGTCGGGACGCTCGCCCCTGCTTCAGCCGCTCTGATCTCTCTCTGCTGCGACCCAGCAACCGAGTCCCCTCTCCAGCAGCCCTCCGTGCCGGCCACCGCACCGCACCGCACCGCGCCACCGCCGCTCCACCCGAGTCGGCCGCCGCCTTGCAGCAGCCGAACCGTCGCCCTGCTGCACCTTCACCCGCTGGTCACCGCCTCTGCTCCGACGACCCGACGCGCCTCCGTCCCCCTCGCTGCTGCACCTCCGCACAGACCCGCGACCAGATCCCGAGTCCCCGCTACGCCCTGCTGCCCGAGCCGCTCTGTTCTGCTACGCCTCCTCCACGAGTCGCCGCACCTCCGCCCCCTGCTCGCCTGCCACCAGCGACGACTGCAGCTCCGGACCGCTACCCTCTCCGCCCGAGCGCCGCTGGTTCTCCGCCTCGCGTGCGACGCCGTTCCCTTTTGTTGCTGCTCCACTCACTGCCGGTCCGCCCTCGCCGGAGCTCCGACGACCACTCCCCACTCTCAACGGCTGCTCACCATCACCGGGACCCATCCTCGTGCCGCCACGCCGCCACGCCGCCACGCCGAGCCTTCATCGTAGGTCACGGGTCGCCGTTTGCTAAGCTTGATTAGGAAATCGAAATTCGAATTTGGTAGATTTTTATTTTATTTTTAAATATTTTGTTTTCTTTATTTGAAATATTACTTGGTGTATGATTGAAATCCCTTACTGGTATTTGCAATTTGAGAAGCATTGATAGTCCAATTTTCGTGTCCCAAATTTGACTCCGAATTAGATATTTTGCTGAGTACTTCTCATCTAAAAGTATATTCAGATACTTGACATTGTTGTGAATGACTGGCGGGCCAGCTAGGAAATGCAAGTACTGGAGGCCCAACTTCCAAGGCAATCCTGAGGCAATTCTTTCACGAGCGCCGGTCCATCTCTTGTCATGAATGTGGTGATAGAGAGTCCCATTAGGAATGAATTCATTGACCAACAGTGGCACTTTTGTCTCCAAACATATGTGGAGGAGCTTGACCAAGTTCTTGTGATTCACCTGTGAAATGGTGTTGTTTTCGTGCAGAAATTCATCATGAGTACTCAAAGGCAAGTCCTTGTTCATGTCTTTCAGCTTATTGACAATGACATCTCTAGGCTTCTTGACTACGACTAAAACGTCGTTGATTCTTCCTTTGTAGACTGAAACAAAACCACCCTCACCAAGCTTTTGCCGGTATTGTAGTTATTGATGGCTCTAGCCAATTGTGCCTCAATGAAGATTTTCACTCTATGGTGCTTCAAGATCTCTCCTCCGTTCCGCCTAAAGTATCTCTTTTTGGCTCTCCTCTTGTGCCCACTAACAACTGCACTCAATGTTACCGATACAATAACTGCCACAAAATAGAGGAATAAATGAATTAGTTTCTCCCAAAAAATTTGAATTCGGGCCTTCTAAATTTAAGAACTAAATTTTAATGTTAACTTGACCTCCTTAGATACTTGGATCTCAGAGTTCTTCAACCTTCGACTCTTAGATCGGAGGTTTGTCCGTATTTTTTTATTAAACTCAATTGAGTTCGTTTATGTCATTTTGGTCATGTTGGTAAACTTGCAAGTTTTGGATGAAAATTGGACTTTTTAGCCTTTTAGCCAAAAGGGGTTGGGGTGTTTTTGAAGTAAAGAGAAAAAAAGCAGTGTGGTGTGTGCAGTGAATTTACGTCCAGAAGGAAAAACACGGTGCGGCCGGGGTGTCTCTCTTTTTTTTCTTTTTCTCTTTTTTTATGACTTAGGAACTATAGGAGATCACCTTTCGGGATCACACGACCCTCTGGTGCTCGATAGCACCGTGGGGCCTCGACGCAAGCCGCTATTTAGACGTAAACTCTCGGGAGGAGGAGGGCTGGTCCAGTAAATTACCCCTAGGACCCCCACTTAAGTCGCGAGCATCCGGAGATTCGAACTCGTTCCCTTGGTGATGAGGTAGTAAAACCCAACCATCACGGCTACCTACGGGTGGGTGCGGCCAGGGATGTCTCTTGGTGAACATTGAGAAAGAAAAAAAAAAACAGATAAGGGGCCCTTCTATGGTACGTGGAATGAGTTCTCGAATTGTCACAAGCTTTTGTAATTCCTATACAAAATATTATTAAGGCACAAAAATTTACTGCCTTTGCAAACATTGGGCGAGACTGACCTTTTTTTTTCTTTAAATATCCGATTGTCATCGAGTGGTGACCAATGATCTCTCGGTTGAAAAGTAGGATCGAATACAATTTCAGAACATCTCAACATAAACCAGATCAATAACGAGTGGACTGG
Source organism: Eucalyptus globulus (assembly GCA_014182545.1). Taxonomy (NCBI): domain Eukaryota; kingdom Viridiplantae; phylum Streptophyta; class Magnoliopsida; order Myrtales; family Myrtaceae; genus Eucalyptus; species Eucalyptus globulus. The sequence continues at coordinate 22,483,480 of CM024722.1, read as the reverse complement.
CGGTCAGCAAGAATAGAATAGTTCGTCGAGCGACCATCACAAGGGAATAGAATCACCTGCAGCGGTTGTAGCAAGACTCGAAATTTGGCAACTGACTTTGCCATCACCAGTCATGCCAAATGGGCAGTTGCATGTGTAGTACATTAATTTCATGACATGGGTGTCATCGTGGATCTTTGCACTTATCAATTTCTATATGAAGCAGAATCAATGGTGAACTGTAAATGTACATTCTTGTGTTTTCGGCTTCTTAATATGTGTTGAAGCATCTAACTCGACTCAATGAAAAACCGGTGCGAGGAAATTGGATCTCTGAAAATTTGGCCCAATCCAATCATATAAACTTTGGCTTGCAAAGAGAACAGAACGATGCCTTGACATCCTAGGGATTCCCCTTGTACCCAGCATCACAGAAGCAAAGATAACCCCGCCCGTTCCTGAAGTCAGAGCAGAAACCATTGGCACCGCAAGAATAGCACAATCGGTTCGATTGCGCTTCCTTGCAGGTGAAATCCCGTTCAACTACCCAATCCAGGACAACATTTGAGCATTTTTCAACGAGCATATCATCTGGGACAGGAAGTCTGTAATCGGAGACGTTAAACGAGTCCTGGTCCACTAAGAACGCTGATCCACAAGAGCTGAAGTCCTGAACTGAGGTGTAATTCGTTGAGCTGTTCATGAATATATGGAGGCTCCTGAGGCTCTTGGGGATCGATGTTTGACAGCATCCGTAGCCGGAGCAATAGCTTTCGGCTGTGAAGTTAATGTCGTCGCAGCAATAGGAGAAGCATCCACTCCCAGAGGTCCCAGTGGCATCCAAGATGACAGCCGAGGTGTCGCAACTGTAGACAGTGAGCTTGTTCCGGGTGTCTGAGAATGTATATTGCCCGTCTTCATCCAATGTGATCGACGTGTAAGGGACCGAGTCATCAAGCAGATGGCCACTCTCGTCGTACCAGTCGAAAGCTCTGTATTTGCCAATGGTCATTTTCCCATTCTCCACGGATACGTCCAACACTGGAATGTCATCGCCGAGGACAGGTCCCCGGAAGTGTGGTTGCAGCTGAGGACGAGGTAGGAGTTCTGCGCGCAATTTCGTCAAGTCCAAATGGGAAAGGCACGCTCATGTTGCTGCACGTTCGGTCGCAGTTGTCCTACACGGTAAAAGTGGCCAAAGCCAAGGCCATTGGAATTTAAAGAAAGCACAACACAGCCGCTCTCATCTTTATGTTTTTCCAATCTGTGCCTTCCTCTGGCTCTCGTCTTACTGGTTTTTATAATCCTTACTTTCGTTGATGCCGATGCTTCCAATCTGTGCCTTCCTCTGGCTCTCGTCTTACCGGTTTTTATAATCCTTACTTTCGTTGATGCCGATGCCTCGGCGGCAGCCAAGTCGGTCGGCACATTGGAAGACCAGGGCATCGCTACTGACCCGTGGGAAAGTGATTGCCGGCTTTTCTGGCAAACCATGTTTTTGATTCGTGAACAAGTTATAAATATTACCTTATACAAACTTTTATTTTCATCTGAACCATATAAATGTGAGCAATTAACGTATTCGTTTTCATTTTCACTCAAATTGCAAACATTCTAAAGCCATAATTGTTTCAGAAGTTTAGAAATTTTTCAACTCTCGACAATGTAGTAATTTTATTTAACATGAGAAGAATCAGTTTTTCAAATCTAAAAGTTTCATTATTAGTTATATAATAAATACTCTTGGGAACTCCTTAACAACATAAAATCCCTTGCCTCAATTTCTAGACAAAAACAACCATAAGAGACATTCTAAATAGAAACTTAAATTGCTTTGCTTCCATATCAAGGGGTCTCGTGAGACTAATTATTAATATGATGTTCCAATAAACTCGTCAGTCACTTAAATTCCAAATAAGTGATCTAAGCAAAACTCTGGTGTCCAATGCTACCTACAAGTAAAGAGATCCAAGGAGTTCCAATAAACTCGTTGGTCACTTAAATTCCAAATAAGTGATCTAAGCAAAACTCTGGCGTCCAATGCTACCTACAAGTAAAGAGATCCAAGGAGCGAGACATCTCAAATAATTGCCACTTCATCCTGTACTGTGACTTCTCTAACTTTCACTTTTCTCTAAATATATCCCTTTTATTTTTGGAAAAATGACACAAGTGATCCTCAAACTTTGGCCCAATATGCAATGTGATCTCCGAACTTTACTTCGACGTACAATGTTATCCTTGAACTTTTAATTAGTTCAATTTGATCTCTAGACTTATGATATGTGTTCAATTGAGTCCCTTAATTATATGGAAATATTCAATAGTGCCCTTGATTTTGAATTAATGGAAGAACAACACTGAACACTTTCATATTATTTAGGGACTATATTGAACATGTAACAAAAGTCTAGAAACCACATTCAAAAAATTAAAATTTTAGAGGTTACATTGAATAAATTAAAAGTTCATGGATCACACTACATATTGGATGAAAGTTCAGAGACCATATGTATCATTTATCTATTTGTTTTGTATACTAATGTATCTACATTTTTACGAATATTTCATTTACCAATGCAATTTGAGAGAACCACCACACATGCATGCACATTGGCGTTCTTGCACGAAGTTTCAATACCTCTTCCCCTCCATCATTTTGATTGTCATCTCTTTCCATATACTACAATTTGTTTTCCCTGTTTTTTGACCTTCAAGAAATTTTGAATCTGGAGGATAGTCACATCTTACCTTTTTCGCACTTTGCGAAAAACATTATTTAAGAATAGTCCTAGCACACTTAATAAGTTCTTAATTTCTATAACTTTTGTCAGTGAATCTCGGAATTTTTTGTTTTATAATCTGAGAACTCAACCATAATTAGGTAATTATATGGAGGGATACTAATACAACAACTCACCACCATGACAATTGACTTAAAGTTGAATTTCTGGAGGTAGGTTTAGAACCCACAACATTGATTTTTTTAGCCTAAAGCATGAGAACGACTTTATCGGCAAAAGAACACTTCAAGTGCCTTAACTTTGCACAAAGGGACACTTAAGTGCCATAACTTACGAAAGGTACACTTAAGTGCCAAAATCGGAGTAAAATGGATCACTTGAGTGCCAATCCGGCCAAAATCCGGCCAAAATGCTGACGTGTCAATTTTCCGGCGAAGCAAGTGCGAAACGGCGTCGTTTTAATGCTTTGATGTGGCCAAAAATTTAATAAAAATTAATTTAAAACTAAATTTATTTAAATATTTATAAAATATTAAAAATATTTAAATTTTTAAATTTTTAAAAATTTCAAAAATTTCAAAAAACTAAAAAAAATTAAAAAAATTTAAAAAAAATTTAAAAATTTAAAAATTTAAAAAAAATTAGAAAATTTTGTAAAAATTTTATAAAAATTTATAAAATTCTATAAAAATTTATAAAATTCTATAAAAATTTAAAATAAATTAAAAAGAAATTAAAAGTTAAAAAAATAAAAAAAATTCAAAAATTTTTAAAAATTTTAGAAAATTAATTAATTTTAATTTAAAAATAAATTTATTTAAAAATTTTAAAAATAAAATTTTAAAAATTAAAATCATTTGCAAAATTAAAAAAGTTACAAAAAAATAATTTAAAAAAAAAAAAGAAAAGGGTGCCGGTTGAGGGCTGAAATTTTTGTAAATTTTTTAAATTTTTGTAAATTTCGTAAGTTTTTTAAATTTTTTGTAACTTTCTAAAATTGTTTGTAAATTTTTTTGAATTTTTGTAAATTTTTTAAATTTTATGTAAATTTTGTAAATTTTATGTAAATTTTGTAAATTTTTTTATAAATTTTGTAAATTTTTTGTAACTTTCTAAAAAAATTTGCAAATTTTTAAAATTTTTAAAATTTTAATTATTTTTTTAAATTTTTGTAATTTTTTGTAATTTTTTGTAACTTTCTAAATTTTTTAGTAATTTTTTAATTTTTTTGTAAATTTGTAAATTTTTTGTAATTTTGTAATTCTTTTTTTTTTTTAATGTTTAAAGTTTCTAAATTTTTTAAAAATGTTTTAAATAAATTTAATTGAAATAATTTTTATATTATTATAAAATTTGAATGATGTCAAAACGACGTCGTTTTGGCCGAATTCGAGCTGACTCGGCTCTCCGGCGAGACACATCAGCGAGAAATATTAATATTTTAATGCCACGTATGATTTCCGGCCAACTTCGCCGGAGATGGCACTTAGGTGTCCCACTTTTCTTAAAATGTGGCACTTAAGTGTACCTTTCGTAAGTTATGGCACTTAAGTGTCCCTTTGGCCAAAGTTATGGCACTCCAGGGGTCCGCACATCCGACTTTATCATTAGTATTTAAATAAGAAGGTGAGAACACAGACTCCATATCAATATTGGGGAAGACTTGACAAGTCAACCTAGAAGCCGGACTTTACAAAGAAGTCGTCGTTTGGACGTTCTGACAAGAGAAGGCGGAAATTACAATCTAGTCTTTGTCCCGCTATGTACCGTAGAATATTCACTAAGAAAAATGACATTTTGGAGAAGAAGTGACAAAGTCGTCATTGCTAGTTTTTGTTTGATGTGTAGACATGAGATTTGTACCATTCCTTGGACTGCTCATGGGAAGATAAAGTTCGCTAGAAATTACTATCTATTGAGTATTAGAAGGGAATTAACCCAAAGAAGATTCTTTGTCCTCTCAAATATCAGCATAAATTTTATCAATTTTTTGCGGAAGGCTAATTTGAAGACCGTGCCATGCACAAACACCCTTTTTACTGATACGATTATTCAAAACTCCGATGAAATAGTTTACCAATTTATAGCACTTTCTAAAAACATTAGAATCGACCTTTCTAATGATCTTTCTATTTTCAATACAATAGAATAACGTCAATGTTTATTGTGACTAATTTGTAAACTAGACATGATTCTATAATGTTAAATTCTTTTGACAAATTAGTAAGACAAAGCATAAAGCACTAATATAAACATTAACGAAATTGATAAAATAGTCATAATAGAGTTCAAGATGTGATATTAGGTCAACTTTATTAAAAAAAACAAAACGAGTAATGTCCATTTAGGATATTATGCGACATTATATTACATCTAACCAAATGTCATTAAAATGGTATGTCACTGGAATTGCTCTCACGACGAAATATTTTATAAAACTTAAAATATACAACACTAAATATAGAAAGCAGCAAGAGTCTAAGGTTGGTGCGGTTCATGAGTAGTGATGACTACATCCATCCTCACCCCACTCTTTTCAAGGGGCAGGGCTAATGTATTTGGTATTGAATAGGGATGAGCATGGTTTTAGGGCCTATCTAGTTCTAAGTTCCAAGATGTACATAGTAGGTTTCGAGTTCCAAACATTGGGGAACCTGTTTCAACGAATAAGTTATAGGTTATAGATTGGTAGAACCTGAAACTTGGAATCTAACCTAGAATAAATTTTTGTGTTTTTCTTGATCTATGTCTTTACGCGATTCTATGATATAATGAGTGTATAATCTAAAACAACCAATCTGAGTTTCTATTTTATGACTAAGACTCTTACCTTTGTTAACATTTCTTTTTTTTTTCTTTTTTTGGTGTCTAAAGATAATTTATGATTAGTGAATTATAATAGCAAGTAATTGTTATTAAAGGTAATAATTCATTGAAATTATTCAATTAATAATAAAAGTAGAACCTGGGTAGGCCTTGGAACCCACTTTGGAGCCCATAACAAGGTAGTTCTAGGTTTCAAAGTATGCAAGGCAGGTTCTAGGTTCTAAAAAATGAAAAATCTGTTTTAATGGATAGGTTCAAGGTTCCAAGTTAACCTACAAGGAACTTGGCACTGCTAATCCCTAGTATTGAGAGACTTTTACTCTATGTCTGGAGGTATAGATTTGCTGGGGAATGAAATAATATGGAATGGAAACAAAAGGCGAATGACATTTCTAACGTACGGCTCTTTTGCTTTGAAAATTAAATTGCTGCAAAAAGTCCTGAATCTTTGTCTCGTCTCAAGAATGCTTTGACAAACGAAGTTACTGAATTTGAAACAAAACTCTTATGAGCTCGCTGTCATCAATGGCATTTCATTCAGTCTTGGAACACGCTAGTTTTCTTGCACATGTATCGTACAAATCTTAAAACCTCGGGTGTTCTTTCCTATGGCTCTGTGATCATGGGGATCCTAAGGGAGAAAGGCATTGAAATTCCTGAGGAACTGAAAGGGGATAATGGATTGCCGAGATTGGAGGGATTCGAGATACTGAATAGGATGTGCAGATCGAGCCAATTGTTAATAGATGGATGAAGAAAAGGAAGATTCTTTCTGTTGACGAGGAAGTAGACGATGAGGTGAAGAAGTTGTTGAAGGAGAAGTTTGGAGGAAAGAAGGAATAGGGTCTGCAAAGGAAGGTGAAGGAGGTGGAGGGGCGCAAGAAGCGGACGTCTCTGTATGTACAGGAAACGCATTCTGCATCTTAAAAGAAAAAGAAAGACTGGCTTGAAGGAAATAAGAAGGGGAACTCTTATTGCATCAAGTTTTGGACTGAATTAATGAAGATGAGAGAGAGTCTGCAACAACTGAAACTAGTTCGAGCAAAATTTCTCTCTATTCGATGCATATCTCTATCTCATAAATAGAGGCTCTGATTTGATGATCTTCCCTCACATGTATGCAGAAGTTCGTTTACAAGATAAAATGCATAATGCTCTGATGTCTCGAAGTCACGGTCAGTAAGCGGAATCAATTCCGCTCACTTCATGGGAGGTCATGACCCCGTGAACCTGTGCAAGACAACATCACTCGTACCAAACATGTTTGCCATGATATGCAAAGGAAAAAAAATAAAATAAAACATATGCTCTGATATCTCCTCTGCTCTGATTCTTGAAGAGGAACTTACGTTTTTAAAGAGTACATGCTCGCAATCTATATTGTTTGCTCTGTTACTTATTAAGGAGAGTAGAGCTAACAACTACAAACATGTTGTTGCCATGATATTCGGAGAGGAAATTAAGTTTACAAAGAGGGAGCACGAGCTAGCAAGATATATCTCTTATCGCTCAGATACTTACAGAGGAAACAGTGCTTACAATGGAAGAGCATATGCTTTCAGAAGAAGAGCGTCTATAAAGCTTACCTGACTTTCATTAATAGAAGAAAACTCGCGCAGAAACTTGCGCTTACAAAGATTCATGTTCCATACTCTGACAATTATAGCTCTTGTATTTGTAATTCTTGAACAGAAAACGCTTCTATTATGCTTTGATGCTTAAATAGAAAAAAGAATTAACATGTTCTCATGCTTAAATAATAGAAGTTGATTCTACAAATGATAAATCATCTATATTTTTCTATTTTTCCAGAAGTGATATTATTGCAAACCTGCTTAACTTGGGAAAATATGATCTTAAATTTATTCATTTCATTTGACACACAAGGAATATGTCATACATGCCAAGTGCTTTGATCTGAATTTTATATATAACTTTGGCTGAATGGAAAAATATTTTACTTTATACACAACAAATAATTCTTCATTCGTCTGAACATATTTATATAATTAAAAGGTATAGAAAGTTTTTATATCCTAAAAGGGGAGCTTTTTTTAATAAACTTCCTATATTTTCTGAAGTTAAAAAAAAAAAAAAAGGAATTCTAAAACAGCTCATGGATAAAATTGAACATATACCAAAAGTATAGAGATCACATTAAATAAATTAAAAGTTCAATCACATTAAACGAATTCTATGTTGCTATGTTGTCTCTAGATCATTAGTTTCATGACGAGTATACTTTCGACAAAAACAAAAGCTGCCTAAATGAAACCTTTTTGCACTGGGCTTCGGTGCACCTCATTTGGTTGGCAATCCCAATTCCTTATGGATTTATAAGCCATATTGGACCATCCCACCAAATATAGGGCCCATCTAAGAGAAATTTAAAGTATCATTGGACCTCCCCTCTACCGGTTAGATATAAGAATCATTTTCCAGAAGAGTCTTTTAAATTGTATGGTAAGGCCCTTCGGCTTTCTAAATTCATTGTACTTAGCCTCTTTGCATCACCTCATATGCGAGTCTCATTGTCCTAGAACTTTCGAAATGGCATTTAGGCTGGCTCATGGAGAAGCCCAGTTTCGGATTTGCATCGGGCCTTGATAATATCACATTAGGCTTTCTTAGAGGCCCATTTCAGGAATCTTTTTTAAAGTTGTTTTTGCATAACACTTTTATTGACCTTACAACGCTTGAGGCCTAGAATTCATCCACTTGGGGGCAGTTGGATCGCAAAAAGGGATAATAATACAAACAGTCCCCTAAAATTTTTATATATATTTAATGTAGTCCCTAACTATATGAAAATATTAAATATTGTCCTTCCATTAAGGACAACATGGAATATTTTCGTATAGTTTAAGAATTAAATTGAATGTTTATAAAAAGTTCATGCACTACATTATATAAATTAAAAGTTGATGAACCACATTAAACAAATTAAAATTTTATGGACCAAATTACGCATGAGGCCCAAGTTTAATGACCATTTATGTCATTTTCTTGATAGTTAAAAAACTTAGCTTGTTTTTCAAACCTTCCACGATGATTTCCCTAATATGAAAACCTTAGCAAGAGAGATGGATCAAAGTTTAAGCCCTTGATGTATTCTAAAAGAGCAACATATTCATGAAAGGAATGTAACTAGGACTCTAGGGCACATGGATTTCAGTTTCTTATATTTCATTGTAACAAAAGACTATGTTTAATGGTTGCCCGACACAGCTCGGCTTGTTTTTTTCCACCTTTATTTACTATCTCATTTTTTTTATTCCATATATTTTTTGTATTTCGTAACTTTTCGAGTGTATGATTTACCACCATAAATGCTTGAACTTTCAGGCGCATGAGAGGAAATAAAATCGACCAAGACTATTTGAAAACTTTCCTTTGAAGAATCGAGGTACCGACCAATGGGCGTTAACCAAATACCTGTACCAAATTCTCTTATTTGTAAAGGTAAAGTGACTCTTACGTCATGCCTGACTTCTAACTAGTCTAAAATGAGTTATTCACAACTGCCTATTTTATTTTTATTTGATCAGTAATAAATGGGAAATCAAATTGCAATCAATACGACTTGAGAAAATTCGTGCAAAACACAATTGCTGCCTTGCAAGAGAGTTATTTGCGCCCATGTAAAAATTCACCTACTCCCTTTTTGTTTGCCTCGAAAGGATTGCGACAAATAAACGTTTAACTGGTATTATAATGGTTGTTGCTGCAATTAAACATCTCACCAATACTTAACGAGACATCGGACCTGAGCAGGTCCTTAAAAGGCTCCGTCCCAAACAGGGGTCCTCCGGACGAAAAATGGAGGTATCCCCCCATGGGGCTCTCTAGCCACGAAACCTCGAAAGAGGAGTTTGGAACCCATCCTGATTCCCGCAACGCCTTTCTCGGGTAACCAATCCCGGGCGTGGTACAGGAAAATGACGGGGTATTCCCCTCCCGAAAGGAATATAGGGAAGACGTGGCCGGCCGGTATCTCTACTGTATCGTGTCTTTGGAATGAGTAAAGAAGTAATTGCAGAGGAAAAATCTAAAAGAATTTGCCCGGCATAATGCATCACAGCTGGCACACCTTCTAAGTTTCGTATTTCTGCACGTCGCAACAATGTCGAGCCGGCATGATCTTCCAAAGATCAAACACGAGAATTCATATCAAATTAATATTGTGATCAACTTGTTATATAGTATATATGTACGTGATCGATCCATAATATTAATAGATATGTGCATTGAAAGTTTTAAAATTTGTTACGAAAGTATAATTGAGTCTTAAAATTTATAAAAAGTGCAATCAAGTTTTAAGACTTGTTAAATTGATATAATCAAATTATTATGTTAACTCCACCTATTTAGACCAATGGAAAATGTTGACGTGATTTTTTTAATAGTTTCTCTCTCATACGTGGCAACATGGAACACTAGACGGAAATGACGTCGTTTTGGATCTAATTCTAAATTTTTAACTGTAAGCTTAATTAAATAAAATTAAAAAATATTTTTTAAAAATAGAAAAAAGTATTGGAAATAAGATTGAAGATCTTGGAGCCGATTCCAATTGTGATTGATTCTAGTAAATCGCTGATTAGTATAGTAAATAGGAAATAGTGAGTCATGTATATTATTTTTCCTATTTTATTTCTTCATTCTCACATTATAAATTGCTCGATGTACTTGTACATAGAATGGAATACAAGAAAACATTTTCCCAAATTCCATTTCTCTTTCTGTCATGCCATTGTCTTTTTTCTGATATGTTGCTGCAAATCTCTTCCTGCAAAGCAAACTAGCAAAGTGATTAGGAATTCTTTTTTTTTTTTTTTTTTTGATACCATGAAAAGGATAAGAGTATTGAAAATTCCTCAGTAGATGATTCCTCACTTCAGAACCATATGCCCACACTTTCTAATCAAATTGAGTCGACTGATCAAGAAGGGTAAGTTGACAATGTTAATGTTATTTTTGCCTCTACTCCAGTTCAGATCCCTAGGCCATCTCAGTGGCCTCCAGTCCACCGATATCCCATCCAAAGCAGGTGAGCCACTAGGTCGGGACAAACATGGGTCCAATACCCATTTGAAAGAGGAAATGATGCAAGTTTTGGAACTCAACCCAATAGAAGAGGGCCAATTCGCTCTTCGTATGGGACCAACTCAACTGGTGAGTTGGCCCAAACGAATGTGGGTCATAGACTCGAATCTATAACAGGTCGTGGAATGGAACCCTACCGGTCCTCCAACCCACACCCATGTTGCCTTACTTATTTCCATTCAATAGGGGCGGCTGCCCAGAGCTTAGAGTCTACTATACACTTTGTCAGTGGACAAGCCATAATTACACCTAAGCAGCCAGCAACATACCAAATCGGTGAACTATCATTCTTGGGCACAGGAACTCTAGCGAGCACTTGTCACCAAGGACAATGTGGGTTTCATAGATGGAATTATGCCCTTCTCGACAGACGAGCAGCTATAGAGGCACTGGCGATGGTGCAACTAACTAGTACGCACCTGGATCAGGAATCGCTTGACACCCAATGTCGTGGTTGCCCTCCCTCTAGCGAAAGATTTGAAGACGTTCTAGGATAGTCTATGAGAAAGATACGGAAAGTCAGATCACACAAGGTTATTCACACTAACCTAATCATTGTCCAAACTAAAGCAGGGTAACCTTTTGGTCACCACATGCTTCAATTGGCTTTCAGCCTTCTGGAGCGAAATTGAAGCAACTGAAGAAAAATTGGAGGGGCTAGAAGCCACTCTTCGATAGTACCCCACCTTAAATGAAAAGGAAAAGGCCATAAGATTTTTGTTTACCTTTAATGAGTCGTATTCAACATTCTAATCGCAAATTCTTGCCATGGATCCCCAACCTCTGCTCGGGTGGATCTTCTAGTTAGCTGTACAGGAAGAGAATAGCAAGTTGCCACGGTTGAATAGGCTTGGGTTGGTGAGGGAATGAGCCTCATAGCGTTCCCATCTGATTTTGCTTTGACAAAGACGATGACCAACGCCGGTGGAGGTATCAAAGCTATAGGACAATAAAAAAAATGAGAGGCTTCGTGGCTGCGACAACAAGGAATGAGGAAGACAACCCTAGGTCTTCAAGGATGGATAGTTGGGATTGAGATCTGGATCAAACAGCTAGGATAAGACCGCTAGTTTTGACGGTTGAAGGAAGCATGCTAGAACGGACGGCCTGGATCAGATCGCTAGAATGAAAATTCTTGGAAAGGAAAAGAATTTCATCTTGCACACAGCCCTAACCGCATCTAATTGCTCAAACTAGTAAAATATTGCATACAAAAAGACATGGTCCTGGGGTCATTGCGTCGGAACCTTCAAACAGAGACCATTGACAGTCCATTGCAGTAAATAAAGAAACTCATCGGTCTATCCATCAAATGCATGCAATTGCACTCTTTGATCATGTGAAATTCACTTGTGGAGTCTGCATAATAATGGATCCAATCCAATGGTCCTGGGTGCATGAAAAAAAAAACTTGCAGATAAACATAAATGTGTTGCAACTAGTTTTGCTAAAGAACAAGTATGTCGCATTAATAAATCGGAATAACATTTAAAATTTCCCCACAAATTAGCTGGTTAAAGGGTTAAGAGAGATCTTATTTTGCATCCTATAATATAATAGTAATAACTGCATGAATATGCCACTTCAGATGATTAACGGAGATTTTGGGACTTGGATGGAAACTTAATATGAGCAGATTGGAGATTAAAGTGAAAATTAGAAATTTCTTTTAGACAAAAAAAAAAAAAAGAAGTTCGGGATATAATTTTCAGTGGACTTCAAGTTTGGAATTTTTTTTTTTAAGGAAGTAGGCCTCTTTTTTGTTAGCAGTTCTCGAAATTAACTTTTCTAAAAATCCGAGGACCCAATTATAATTAGTTGTTATTTGGAGAAAAAAACTAATGCAACAACTTATCACCAGGACCACCCACCTAAAGTTGAGATCCCCAGGGTAGGAGTTGAACTCACAACAGTGGATTTTTAGACGAAAGCATGAGAATGCCCTTATCATTGGTCAATCTCACGGCAGGTTCTCGGAATTTTACAATACATACTGAGATACATAAAATAAAAAATAAAAAAAATAAGACCCATTAGGATTTTAACGATTTGGAAGTGAAACGCAGGCTTCATATCAACATCGGGGAAGACTTGACAAGTCCTCGTGGACGACAGACTTCACAGGTCATCGTCGTTTCATGTTTATGTAGCCATAGAAAATTCAAGCAAAAAATTGACATGCTGGAGGAGAAGTGACAAAGTAGTCCTTGCTAGTTTTTTTTTTTTTTTTTTTTTTTTGGTATGTAGACACGAGATTTGTCCATTCCCCTTACCACTACTCATGCAAAGATGCAGACCGTAGAACTTAGCGTCCATTCACTAGCCGCGGGTTGTATGTGCTATTCATCTTAATGTGATGAGGGTTTTCTGTTCAAAAAAAAAAAAGAAAGAACTTAGCGTCCATTGAGGATTACGAGGAAGGTGGACCCAGAAAAGTTAATTAGTCCTCTCAAATATCAGCTGATATTATATCAATTTTTAACCCAAGGCAAGTTTGAGGACCCCTTCCATGCACGAACACCATTTTTACTAATATAATTAGTTAAAACTACGATAATATAGTGTACTAATTTATGGCACTTTTTAAAAGTATTAGAGTTGATCTTTCTGTTGATCTTTCGGTTTTCAATACAACATAGGATCTAACTTACGATTCTATCACATTGCATTCTTTTGACTAATTAGAAAGAAAAAAAGCAGATAGCACTAGTGTAAACAATTAAGGAAACTGGTAATGTGGTAAATTATAGACTTCTGGATGCAATGATAAGCGAACTTGTTTTTAAAGAAACGGTTATGTGCATTTAGCATATGATGCAACCCTATATTACATCTAAACATAGGTAATTGAAATAGATGTGTTTTTTTTTTTACCAATAGCTTTTTGTTCTTTATGATATATCGGATACCGTCACGATAGTATCTATAAACATTTTAAATCATGGTCAATTTTTAATAGATTTTATGCAAAACACCGCTCCTTCCAACATTTGAGATCTCTAGCTTGCGATTTCAATTATTCAAGTGTACAGTCTTCCCGTCGAGTCACTGCCTCCTAATCCAAAAGTGTAACTTCACCTACCACGATATTTAGTTGCAGATGTAAGCCCCAAAAACGTGGGGACTGAAGAGCCAAATACAAATTACATATCTGGGCCACCCTACAGCAAATTACTTTCAGGCTGTTGCGTTGATTTGTATTGCCATTGTACATTAGACATTTATCAGTACGATTCCGTCATAATCATAATGGCAACATACGTAAACTCGAACTTAATGTCAGCATGTGAATGGTTTTACTAAGAGAATCGTGAATCCAAGGACAACATTGTCTTGTAAGTTAATGTTACATAAGTCTTCTATCTATCTCCTAAATTAAAATCTATTTTTTTCATTTATGTTTTTTTGGGACATTTTATATCATTTTGTTGTTGAGGTTTTAAGAAAGTGTTTTAATTTCTTAGACTAGGTTCGTTTGTTTGAATGAAAATTATTTTCAAATTTTTTTTTTCGACTTTCTAATGTTTGGATGACACAAAACTAATTGATCTATGGAAAACATTTTCCACATATTGAAGAAAATAAAATGAGATTGGGAGGATAAATTCCCCTTCTAGTAAAAAGGAAATCATTTTTCATAAACCATCAAACAAATAAAAACTAAACATTCTTCTTGGAAAAAAATTGAAAAATGTTTTTATTTTGAAATTTTCAATAAATTAAACGCACCATAAATAATATTTTTTTCAATTTTTTAGTGTTAAAAAACTTTAAACTAGTACATTTCTAATAAATTTACCCCAAATGAATTTGTTGGCAACCAAAAACCATAAATTAGTATATTTGTGATAAATTTATTCTCTATTAGTTTCCATTAAATTAAATTAATCTCACGAAAAATCACAAACTGGATGTCTCATCCAACTCAGCAATTTGAAGATAAAATTTAATGGAAATTAATGATTAATGGAGGTATATTTATCACAAATGTACCAATTTTGAGTTTTTTGCGATATTAACCTTTTTATTTAAAGAAAAGCACTACTTGCCTATTTATTTATTTATTATCTAAGAGAGAGAGAGAAGGGGGCATGAGGTCCATTACTTATATAAAAGCTAAGTAAAGACCTGACACCGACACATGACACGCAACACAATACGACACAACACGACACACTAACACGTAATTTTTCAAAAAATTGAAAATTCTGATACATTGGGATATATTCTATGTTAAATGTATATTTTATATATAAATAATAAATTATTATTTTCATAATTATTTCAATCAAATTAATCTGATTCAAATTCACAAATAAATAAATCATAATAAAATATTATAATAAATTTACACTAAAAACATTAATCCACCATTTATTAATATCCTTCATTGTTTCAATTTGATAATTTCAACTCCATTTCAATAAATCCATAAAACTTGTAAAGAAAAAAAGTAATTCACATTCTAAACTTGTGTGTTAGATGTGTTGAAAGAAAAAAAGAAAAAAACTTGAGAGTAAATTGTGTATCACGGAAAGTGAGAATCAAAAGAGAAGAGAATAAAATATTAGCTTTTTCTTCTTTCCTAATTTGTTAATTTTATTATTGATTTGTATTTTTTCACACATATATTTTGACATTTCATTTATTGAAAATTTTTAAAATTGATCTCGCATGTCGAAGTTCCGACTCGAGTATCAAAGAGTGTCGGAAAAATTAATTAAGTATCGGATTTTCCGATATGTGTTGACCGAGTGTCAAAGAGCGTTCGAGAGTGTCCAATAACGTTGGACACATGTTGAAGTGTTTGACATGACACGTAGACTCCCGAAAAGTGTCGATATTTCCTAGCATAAAAGTAGGCTCCACGTGTCATGAATAATTTCAGATGGAAAAAGAGCGAATGTAAAATTACAAAGACGAGCCCACAAATGGTGTATAAACAAAGCCTGCATGAGTGCGGCTCATAAGAATTTCTATCTTGTTATCACGTGAAATTACAAAAATTTCCCAAGTGGAGTAATATAAAATAAAATAAATAAAAAAGACTGAGACGCTTTTATATATGCGTTGATAACAATCGAAGTCCTACTTTCAATTTTCGCATGAGCTAGTTCATATCTTTATAGAATCATCAAGCAAATTTTGAGAATAGAGATCCTAAAAATATCCAATCGCATAGAGACAGTCGATGGTAATAGTGTGGTATGGTGTAATGTGAGATGAGGTGGGTTGAAGGCAAGAGCGACGTCCCCACCTTTGCCATCAATGATAGTCGAGGAGATCTCATATCAAACCCGTGCTCCACACGAGGCAAGTTTATGGGTCTTATCCCCACCTCAATGGGACATTCTACTTTCGTATTATGTTATATTGCCTAATTTCCATTTTAAACTTATCTATAATTTAAAAAAATTAATTAAATTGAATATTGTATAGTTATTCTAATACTTGAAAATTTATTTTTTAAAAAATGAATTTTTGTGTACTGACCAAATAATAAATGATAAAAAAAAATCCTTCATATATAAAATATATGGTATAAAAACCCTAATTTGATATTTAAAGCGGCTAGAATGAAGGGTGGGATGGGATACTGTTGGTACTTGCTAGGGAAGGTTAAATTGCCATTGCTTCCTTTCGAGTGACTCGCTAGAGATCGTGAACTCCATGGAAATCAAATTTCACAAATAGAGAGAGAGAGAGAGAGAGAGAGAGAGAGAGTTGATTTTACTATTCTACTAGTTACGCAGGCCCCAGCTATGCATGAGAACGGACGGATGGATCTCTATTTTTTCACTTTAGCGCGAGATGTGGCTGATATTTAATGGTACTGCGGAAACTTTTACCCTGTCTGATATGAAGATTTGCTGGGGACGAACTATTATGGAAAGAAAAGGGGAGTGACATTTCTATCCCGTCGATCTTTTCCTTCTGAAAATGATAGCGCTTGCAAAAAATTCCTGAATCTTTCTCTCTTCTCTTCCCAGGAATGCTTCAACAAAGAACCTTACCAAATACACAATAAAGCTTCTATGAACTATCAGCAGTGGCATTTCATTCAGTCTCGCCCGCACTGTTTTCTTAAGCACGTATCGTACAATTCGTAAAAACTCTGGTGTTCTTCCTTATAGCTGTGCCACGGAACCAAACTACATATAAAAGTTTCGATGTTATTGTGCAATTGGTCAGGATGGAAATTCTCGAAACCGGGATATCTTATATCGTTGAGTAGAGTTTGTCATTCATGCACTCTTGCAGCTCTTGCTTTTCTATGAAGCGACAATTCTTGCTATAGTGACAAAAAAAGGAAAATTAAAGAAACAAAAAAAAGTGCGATGCAATGCCAAAAAGTAGGAAATTGCCTCCGTGCTTTATTTGAGAAAGGAAGTGAAACTGCATTTTCAAAAAGTAATTTCCAATAGAATTGTTCGAATAGATATTCAACGCAGCAATCTTTCCATAATTATTCATTCACTAGATAAATTGGGTATTCGTCAGTGCTTTGCACACTATAGCTAGAGCACAAGTCAGGACAATCATGTATAATTCCCCTTACTTACTTCAGATAGAATCATCCTCTTATAAGACTTGCAAATCGGTAATTAATCAGCTGTAAGAAATAGAAAACTTTTAATCAAAAGATCAGTATAAAGCATACGACAGTTGGACTTGTTTCTTGTATGTAGCTGCGCACTAGATTCACGAATCAGACCCTGGAACTAGTAGTGGCTGGTTGGATCTCAAGTGCCGAATGGTAGGTCGAGTCCAGTTTGTTTATTTCACTGATTGAAGACCACAGAGAATCAGATCTCGTCTCATAGAGTAAACTTTGAGTCTCTTCATCATTGTGTTGATCGAGCCACGAGTTCTTGTTGATCCTAGCAAGTTGCTCAGCCACTTCCCTCATTGTTGGCCTATTCACACCATTATAATTTAAGCACTTTCTAGCGAGCAAACCAACCACCTCAATTTCTTGCATTTCGCCTTCATTGGACGCCTCGATATTTATTATATGGACGAGTGTCTGGTTCTCCACAGCAGAGATGAAAGATTGGACAATGTTGATGGTTTCCCCAGATGTTGCCCGTCGAATCGGAGGCTCCCCAGTGAGGAGCTCCACAACGACAACCCCGAAACTGTAAATGTCGCTCTTCGTGGTTAATTCACCTGTGCTGAGATACTCAGGGTCGAGGTAACCTATGGTGCCTTGTACTCTTTTGACTATGTGAGTTTGTTCGGGTGAAATCAAAACCGAGGCTCCGAAATCAGATACTTTTGCAGAGTAATTCTCATCCAAAAGTATATTTAGGGTCTTGACATCGCTGTGAATGATTGGCGGGTCGGCCAAGGAATGCAAGTACTCGAGGGCCAAGGCGACTTCTAAGGCAATCCTGAGGCGATTCTTCCATGATCGTAAGATCGTCAATCTATTGTCATGAATGTGGTGATAGAGAGTTCCATTTGGGATGAATTCATAGACCAACAATGGGACTTTTGTCTCCAAACATATGCCCAAGAGCTTGACCAAGTTCCTGTGATTCACCTGTGAAATAATGTTGATTTCATGCTGGAATTCATTGTGAGTGCTCAGAGACCCATCATTGTTCATGTCTTTTGGCTTCTTGACAGGGACATCTCTAGGTTTCTTGACTGCAACTAAAATGTCACCGTTGATTATTCCTCTATAAACTGAAGCAAAACCACCCTCACCGAGCTTGTTGCTAGCATCATAGTTGTTAGTGGCTTTAGCCAACTCTGCCTCAGTGAAGATTTTCACTCTCTGGTTCTTCAAGATTTCTCCTCCATTTTG
The DNA here is from genome assembly GCA_014182545.1 of Eucalyptus globulus. Lineage (NCBI taxonomy): Eukaryota > Viridiplantae > Streptophyta > Magnoliopsida > Myrtales > Myrtaceae > Eucalyptus > Eucalyptus globulus. The sequence continues at coordinate 22,465,012 of CM024722.1, read as the reverse complement.
CCTAAAGTATCTCTCTTTAGCTATCCACTTGTGTATGAACAAGGCTATGCGACTCATGATTACGCAGCACAACATCGTCGCTGCAACGGCTGCCACACAAAATTGAGGAATGGATGCATTAGTTTTCTCCCAAACAATTGATTTACGTCGACAAATAATGAACTCGGACCATAAATTTTGATCTTAAATGTAGCAACTTAAATGAAGGACCCAGATTAAGCTACGCCATAAAAATGCCTCAACTTTTCCGACATATACTCATATATTCCGAAAATCACATACGCATGCACGCTTGCCCACATCAACCAAACTCCAGTCGCAGCTTTTCCTCTCGCTCTCTGCCCACCATTGGAGAGCCGTAGCCCACCACCACCACCCTAGCTGATTGCCATCAAATAATCGCCGAAGCAACAATGCAAAAGTCAAGATGAGGACCACCGCTGCTGTCGCAGCCCCACAACACCCCCCCCCCTCTCTCTACAGTGGTCACTTTGGTGTCGGTCTCATAATTCGTCAACTTTCAACCCTTGGATCAGAGGTTGAAGGCCCCGATCAGGGCGGCAGTCTTGAATTGAACCAGTAGTGGTTAGGCAGAGATGGTGCGAGACAGAGAGAGAGAGGTGGAGAGGCTGGCGATGGCTGAAGGTGGCCTGGCAGAGGTATGCGTGGTGGGTGTTGGTGACCAGTGAATGGTTAGTTGCAACGTTGAGTCGGATACAATAGTAGAACATCTTAATGTAAGCCAGATCACAATAGCCAGTGGACTCCTAGTCTAAAGCAAGAATAGCTTAAATTATTATTGAGAGCAACCATCGCAAGGGAAGTAGAATTACCTGCAGAAAAAATGACAAGACTAGAAATCCGGCAACCAATTTTGCCATCACCAGACATGCCAAACGGGCAGTGGCATGTGTAGTTCCCAGCTGTGTTCTTGCAATTCCCATGACATGGATATCTTCCTGGATCCTCGCACTCGTCGATGTCTATGTCAAACAGAATCAAAGGTGAAACTGTAAGTGTAAGTTCATGCGTTATTTTACTTCTTAAAAATGACGTCTTGGGTGTATAGAAGCATCTATCTCAACTCAATGAAGAACTGGCTGGAGGAGGCTGGATCACGGAAATTGTGGCCCAATTCAAACAAAAAAATTTTGGCTCGCAAAGAGAACAGAAGAATACCTTCACATCCTGCGGAGTTTGGGGACAGCGGGGGGGCATAGGGGATTCCCCGTGTACCCAGGCTTACAGAAGCAACGATAACCATTCCCCTTTTGGAAGTCAGAGCAGTTACTGTTGGCGCCGCAGGGATAGCCCGATCGGTTCGATTGCGCTACCTCACAGGTCAAATTCCGTTCAACTACCCAATCCAGGACAACCTGCGAGTAATTTTTGCGTGGCAAGTAATTTTTGAGTTGCAAATCATCCGGGACAGGGAGCTTGTAATCGGAGACATTAAACGTCTCCTGGTCCACCACGAATGCCGATCCACAAGAGCTGAAGTGCCGAACTTCGGAGTAATTCGTTGAGCTGCTCATAGTTATACGGAGGCTCCTCAGGCTCTGGGGGATCGACGTCTGACAGCACCCGAGGCCGGAGCAAGCACTCTCGGCTGTGAAGTCGACGTCCTCGCGGCAATAGGAGAGGCATCCACTCGCAGATCTGTTGGTATCGTCTGAGTAAAGAGCCCACGTGTCGCAACCGGAGACAGTGAACTTGTTCCGGGTGTCCGAGACTGTATAGTGCCCGTCTTCGCCCAATGTGATCCATGGGTTAGGGCGAGAGCCATTGAGGCGACCGCCACTCTCGTCACGACAGTCGTATGCTATGTAATGGCCAATGGTCATCGTCCCGTCCTCCACAGATATGTTGTACACCGGAATTTTGCTGCCGAGAATCAGTTCCCCGGATGTGTGGTTGCATTCGAGGGTGAGTTTGGAGTTCCACGCGCAACTTTCGTGAAGCCCGAATGGGAAAGGCACGTTCAGGTTGCCGCACCTTCGGTTGCAGTTGTCCTTCTCGGCAAAAGTGGCCAAGGCCAAGGCCATCGGAAGGAAACACAACACCGCCGCTTTCATCTTTTATGTTTCTCCAATCTGTGCTTTCCTCTGGCTCTCCTCTCACCGCTTTTTATAATCCTACTTTCGCTGATGCCGATGCCTCCGCGGCGGCCAAGTCAGTGATCACATTGGAAGACCGGGTCATCAATTACGACCCCGTACAAGAGAGTGGGCCAAGTCAGTGACACGTTGTCCGTGCTTCCATACTTGTCGAGAAAAGTTGATCGCCTGTCGGAGCGTGTCAGACACGTCGACACGCTCGGACACGCGGTCAACGCATTTTTCGACATGCGGTCTACTTTTCTTGACACGACGTGTGTCCGGAAGACTGATGGAGGGTGGAGGCAAGAGAGGGCGAGAGAGCAGAGGCCGCGAGCGCCGGCAAGACGAAGCCATGAACGGACCACCGCGACAGCGAGAGACGGCTAGAGAAAGACCCGAATAGAGAGAAAGAAGAGAGAAGGCAAACTCCCGCCGGCGAGACGAAGCCACGAACGGACCACCGCGACGACGAGAGACGGCCAGAGAGAGCGGCGAGGGCCGCCACTGTTGCGATGGATTGGCGACGAGAGGAAGAGGAGAGGAGGGAAGGGGTCGTGCGGCAAGCAGCAAGGAGGAATAGGAAAAGGAGGGCTCGGCGGCTCGCTAGGGTTTTTCATAAAGAAACCCAAAAAATAAGAAAGGCGTGAGGGGGAGGGAAGTGACAGCTTACCTGTCACTGTCAAGTGGTGGGGAGGGAAAAAAAGTAAAATAAGCTTGGGGTGGGGGAAAAGGACGCACGAAATGAGGGATGGATTTGGGGATTGTTTTTTAATCAGAAAATTAAATAAATACAATTAAAAAATAATTTCGAAAAATAAAAGTATTGAATTTTGAATAATGATAAATTTTGATCATTGTAAAAAATCATGGATTTATTTAAATAAATTGATTTTAATTTCTTATTAATTATTAGTTTAATCGATAACTTTTGTTAAAATTAAAAAAATGTTTCGCATTAGCTATGAATATATCTTTGGATTTTCAAATGAATTGATTTGTTAATATTATTAGTGTAAATTTATTATAGGCTCTTTTTTAATTATTTATTTATTTATGAATTTGAATTAAATTAATTAAAAATAAAAATATTTATTTAATATATAACGTGTCGCAACGTGTCAGAATTTTCTATTTTTTAGAAATGACGTGTCGACGTGTCGTGTCGAACACTCGTGTCGTATCGCATGTCGGTGCTACCTAGATTTTCTTTGAAAAATTGCCTGAATATAAACACTGCTTTCATTTTCACTTAAAATTAGAGCCGTGATTGTTTTACAAGATAGAGAAAATTTTCAATTCTCGAAGTATTCATTGCATTCAGCACAAGAAAAATCTGTTCTTCAAATCTACAAGTTTCATAATTGGTTATTCAATAAGTACTCTCGAGGAGCTCCTCAATAAAATCCCTTTCAGAATATTCCCTTTACTTAAACTTTTTATTAAAAATAAAAATTGACAGATAAGTTTCATTCTCAGTAGAAATTCCAAAGTCCTTTCCTTCCAATAAACTAATCGGTCACTTAAAATCTGAAATGAGTAACAAAATTTTAAGTTTTATAATTTCCGTTTCAAAGCCTGCGCATAAGGCGACCTCCATGGCTGCGGCCCCCGACGCGGGGGGGCATCTGGGATGGAGTTCCCGCATCTGGGCTGTGCCGCACCTGTTGCATTTAAGGGCTTCAATCCCACCCATTTCTTCTCCTTCCCACCCCCCTCTCTCTCTCTCTCAAAAACAACATACATACATACATACATACATACATACATACATACATACATACATATATATATATTCCCGGCATCTTTGGGCCATAGTTGTTCCGATTTTCACAGCACATGTGGCAAACTCCTCACATTTTGCTCCTTCCTAGGATTCAAAAAATATTTAACTTTTCATATTGTTTAAGAATTTCAATAGCCACGTCTAATATCGTATGTGGTGCTACGATAGCAATTAATTGTAACTTAGTGCCATAATGGCAGCACCTTCTCAAATTTTTTAGATAGATGGACTGATACGAATATGTATATATATTGAAGGACCCAATAAAAAAAAATAATCATAGGCTTGATTGAACGTTGCGTAAAAGTTCTGATCCACTCTCATGCCCAAGATTAATATGAGGAGAAAACACATTGCTGGAGACCCAGTAGCTACATCCATTGGCTGGCACCAAAAAAACAAAAACAAAAACAATGTCAATTAATGGCTGATTTCTATATAAGTCGAGCATATTTTATGAAGATAATTACCATTATCATATTTGTTCCCAATTATTAACTCTTACAGCATACGTTTGCTTTTTTTTTTATTTGCCCATACAAAGCACAAAATTCAAAGTCACCTGCTTTTTATATTTGCTTGGAACTATAGTTACAAATGTATTCTAGGATGCCACTCTTCTTTAAATATATATTGCAATTCATTATCAAAAAATTCTAAAAATTAGTGCAAGTTTTTCTTTTTACGATTTTGATACATCTTTACATGACAATAAGTATGGTTATGGGCACATGTCAAGTCTATGTGAAGAGTATCCAATAATTTGTAATATTCATAGAAGATGGCTACTTTGTTGTAAGGCACCCAAAGGTCATTATATTTGTAATTCGTGAGGTAAAAATTGACTTCTTCCAGAAGCTAATAGTTCTACAGATATATTCATTAATTCAACATTTTCAAGATTTGAAGATTCTAATAATTTAATACCTACAAGAGCAACATAGTTAAATTAACATACAATGTTATGTGACAAGAGCTCGTTGAAATAAAAAAACAGGGAGACATATTCACTGTGATGTGAAAATCATCATTATATTTTTTGGGTGCAGCTATTGTCATTGTACTTGATCATCCTACTATGAGGCTGAGAGATCATTGATAAAATCCCGTAGATCATTATGAGGAACAAGAATATTTAGTAGCGGACCATAGAGGATACGAGGATTTGGTACACAAAATGGTGCAATATTTTGTTTTAACGCCAGAGGGCAAGAATTTGGACAATTGTCTTCAACTAAATAAGGTAAACAAGTCTCTTTCAAATAAAAAGGAGCACGGAGTGTACGGAAAAATCACAACTACTGTTTTGAATGGATGCACTCCTTTCTCACTTGACTGTCAAGAGATTTGATTGGGCCATCCCTGGAGTTTGTTGATAACGATGTTCGCTAAAATGCGATGCGAGATTCTTCAATGCAATTCGATGTACTAAGATTCATATAATCCAACAAATCATATGCCCTTAATGTACCAAGTGCATATAATAATCTTCCCATTGCTATTGCATTCAAGCAATTCTAATATGAGAAGCAAAGTAATCTTTGTACGTCTATGCCAAGCTGTCAACATGAAAAAAGAAGAAGACTGTATACCACTCATCAAGTAACAATAAGCCCCAACTGGCCCGTCTATTTTCATGTATAGTGAACTTGATGACCTCATATTATGGGTGATCATGATTCAAGTTGAACTAGTCCAATACCTAACCTAGAGACCAACTCGTACAATATTAATCCCCAATTTTTTGGACTAATTACCAACCTGATTGAGCTTTGGACCAAGGATCGGACCGACTCTATATGTTTGATCCGAATCCAAAGTCAAGCTAGGACTAGCCAATATATATATACTCCCTTTAAAGATAAACCTATTACTTCAAATTACATATCCATCAATAGTGGAGAGCCACGAGACGAGAGCGAGTCGCGAGGCAACCGGTGAATGGTGAGCATTGCTCATGAACAAAGAGGGTTTTTAAGTAGGGTTTTATTTCCTTTTAATTTACTCGATGATGAGCGAGGCCAACAAAGGGAGGAGAGTGGCACGGTTGTTGAGTGGCGAGCGGCAAGCGTGGAGAGGTGACAGCATTGAGTAGCAAGCACCAAACGGGGTGAGTGTTGTGCAACGAGCAAGACGAGATTACTCACAAGCAAAAAGTTGTTTCTTTCAAGTAAAAATTGAAGATGATAAATGTTCAAGGAGAACAAGAGTATTGGAGAAGGATGACACCTATCGATGCCATTTAATGTCGTTTAACACCATTTAAGTTAATGTAATGCCGTTTAAGTTAGGATTTCCTTTTTAGAATATATATATATATAAACTCCCAAGATTGAGAATTAGCCCATACAGTACTAATTTAGAAATCTCAAAATCAAGAATCTATCTAGTCTTCCTGAAAAATCGGATCAGGATCAACAAGATTGAGAACCTCAATTGATGCTCACCCCTATGTTGTATAGAAAAAGATAGGTGGAGAGGACAAATTTCCTCTAAACACGTGTGTTGTCATTTTTCCATTTAGTGGGGCGTAGAAAATAATGTGGCATTTCCTTGCCTTTTCAAATTCACATGCAACTTGACAAAAAAAAGAAAAAAGAATCACATGCAACGAGCACGAGAAATGCTTCGGGGGAACCGCTGTCGTCCTGCTTCGGGGAAGCCGCTCCCGTACTCCTACTGCTCGTCCACGGCTAATAGTCAATGGACTGAGCGACGACCAGCTCACGTGACACACATTTCGGGGCTGGGAATCTCCTGTCGGACGTCCTCGATTCGCGTAAGACGCGTTTCGCCAATGAGAAAGATCACAGTGAACCCAACGGCGTCTCGGTCTCTTTTAAATGCACTTTTCTCTGGCGTGTTGTCTTGTTCTTCGAAAGACTTCGAGACGACTTGAAGTCTTCATGTACCGAGTCTACCCCGGCGGTCGCCGGGCGTTGAGCCCGGTGGTTTTAGTGCGGATCCACGGTGCACTCGCATGAACCGGATGCACAAGATCCTGATGAATTGCAACCGTTAGATGAGGTCGGTCTTATATGAGGCCTGTAAAATTTAACGCCGGAGATTGACTAGGCTCATTTACTTACGAAGCATGTTGTTGGATTTTTTTTTCCTTGGGTCCAGAGCCGGGCCAACTGGGTCCGAAGCCAGCACAAAATGGTGAAGGTCTGACACACTTTAATCCAAGTTGCTTTTCTATATTTAATTTATGTCGTGTAACACATGGTTATTTTAGTTTGGTCAAGAGAGAGGCCTAGTGTGTTTTGCAGCTAATATTAAAAAAAAAAAAAAATGACTGTTTGAAAGGACTCTATGATCCAAATCCATTTAGTGGTAATTTTCAGTTAGATCGCAGTTGTGCTTCTCGGTAAAAGTGGCCAAGGCCATTGGCAGAAACCACAACACAGCCGCTCTCATCTTTATCTTTTCCCAATCTGTGCTGCCTCTGGCTCCTCTTTACCTGTTTTTATAAGTCTAGTTTTGATGCCGATGCTTCGGCGGCAGCCAAGTCTGTCATCACATTTGAAGACTTAGGCATCGATACTGACCTGGGGTGAGCGATTGCTGCCTTTTCAGGAGACCGTGTTTTTTTCGTTTTGTCACGAAACTAAGTTATTGTCATGTTCGTTTTTTTTTTTTTTGGCTATAATGGGTCTACTCGAGGAAACTAAATCTAAATCCCCTGTTTGTAAACGTGATTCGCTTTTATTTTCTTTTATTTTCACAAAATTTAAACATTCTAAAAATTTGATTGTTTCACAAGATATGGAAATTTTCAATTCTCAAAGAACTAATTGCATTTAGCACAAGAATAAAGTCCTTTGAATCTACAAATTTAGCACAAGAATAATCAGTCCTTTGAATCCACATTCAAATGGGGTTCATAAGTTTGAGTAACGAAAGTGAGTGTAGAGTAGGAATAGAGTAGGACTGACAAAAAAAAAAAATTCTACAAATTTCATAATTAAGTAACCAATATTGTTTGTTTTTGGGTAAAGATAGTAACCAATATTGCTGAGGAGCACCTTAACAAACTTTCTGAAATTTGTGTGCTTCAATCTCTAACACAAAATAAAATCGACGACAAGGACATTCTCAATAGAAATCCGTAAGTCCTTCGCTTCCATAATGAGAGATCTCGTTTGATTGACCGCCACCATAATATCCCAATAATCTCTCATGGGCCACTTAAAAATCCGTGATGTAAACATAGATTTTTACACCTGCAGGTGTAGAGATTGTTTTCACTTGTTTGAATTTATGGAGTTGGAAAAATTTGTATTTGCACCCACAGTCGGATAAGCTTGTTCCATGTGCACTTTTCCTCGAGCAGAATGGAAAAGGCCCGTTCACTTCTCCCCACCTGCAAATGCAACCTCCGGATATGATGATTTGGTTCGATAGAGTCATCAACAAAACCGTCTCTACGCAAAAGATGTATTGGTAGACATTTTTCTTTTTGGTAAGAAGTATTGATAGGGGTAGATTATTATGGATGGTAACTGTGGAGTTAATACTGGAGGCATGAGTACAGGGAGTTGGTTGAGTGACTTGCTACAAGATAGCCTATATCATAGTGGGATTTTCACCCACACTTCCGGTGAGACTCTTATCCCCATGCCTACTTGACAATAATTAGAACTGAAAAACTTTATTGTGGTATTAATCTTCATCACTGAAGACCCTCTAATTCCCAGTTTATTTTTATCTTCCTAATTAAGAGGCAATGCGAGAGTAACATGGGATTTCTCATCTTAAGGCAGATTTCTCGCCTACTTTTTTTCCTTCAACCTTTTAAATACCTATTCATGTTCAATGGCAGATCATAAACTACATGTAAATTTGCCTCTCTTTTTTTTTTTTTTCGGTCTTTGACATGACAGGTGGTCTATTATACATCCTACCTACGAATGAAGAGATTCGATTTTTTTTTCGGTTTTTGACATGACAGGTGGTCTATTATACATCCTACCTACGAATGAAGAGATTCGATTTTTTTTCGGTTTTTGACATGACAGGTGGTCTATTATACATCCTACCTACAAATGAAGAGATTCGAGAAGTGACGTCTCGCATAATTGCCACTTTACCTTCCCCATTAACTTGTTTGACTTCCACTTTCTCCTTTGACTTCTGCATTGATTTGTTTAGGCTTTCATTAGCATTTCTTCCGGGGAAATAATTCACGGCCGGCATCGATACTATTTTTTTAAAAAGGGCCACACCTCGTCAATGATGTTTTCAATGAAATCAGGTAACTCTTTTACTCGGTGCTTTTGCAAAATCTAGAATAGAAAATCTCACTTGCGATTTGCTTAAATCCCATTAAAAGGGATTCCTTAAATATTGAAAAAAAGAAAGAAGAGAGAGAAGATTTTAATCTAAATAAAATGGGGCCACATTTCAACATGAAAATGGGAGGTAGGGGGTTTGAATCTCTACATTCTCAAGTGGGTTAGGGTGGAGATGATTTAATTTCAAGTGTGGATTTCGACTCTAATACCCTGCAATGAGGTAGGGTAAAAATCTGAAAGTAAGAGTTAAAGTAAGAATGGAGTTGAACTAACAAAAATAAAAATAAATGCTACAATATAATAATCACGATTATGAAAATAATATCACTAAAAAGAGCTCATTAATATTATTAAGAATATGCATTGAATTTCCAAAATACAAGAAAACTCTAGGAGTTTTTTTTTTTTTTTGTGGACTGATGATGCTATTATTCTACATTTCGTAGCTTCTCGTTCTTTGTGCTCGAGTTAAGTTGGTTTATAGAGGCTTTTGTTATTTTGGATTTCTGAGACTTAGTTAGAGGAGTTTTCACCATAGTAAAACAATGGAATTGACTTTACTGACCTCTTTTTGATCTTGTGCCTACAAAAATCTACTCCTCCCTATTCCTCTCTACTTTTCCTTTTCTAAGATTTTGAGACTATACTGCAAAATCCTACTTCTGTGGCATATTTGTTTAGTAATTCATAAACCTCCTCATCAGAGTTAAAACGCCATACCCATGCCCGTGTTGGGTCTTTTGCTTCTCCTGTTTGCTTGGTATTAAAAGAAGAAGAAGAAGAAGAAGAAGAAGAAGAAGAAGAAGAGAAAGAGATATTTCATACTTATTCAATGTAACACTAGCTTAATTTTTTTTGATGTCATGATTCCTTCTTCATTATCATATTATTGGTCTCATTTTTGTCACATTGATGTTATTTCATCAATCACTTTACTTTTAATAGGATCTTCATCTATCTAAAAGGGATTTTTTTTTATAAAAAAAAAAAGGATTAAGATCTGTATATCTAAACAGAAATTGATGTTAAATACCTTTTTTCTCACAATGAGAATCACCAACACTAATCGATAAATCATTCTTGTTTGAAAAATAGAGACTGACTTGTATTTTCATTCATAAACCAAAAATTTTGCTCGTCTTTGTATTTTCAATGGATTTCAACATGTTAAAATAATCCAAACTAGATGTTGTTGCTATTTGACTGAGCAATGGCCATCATTTGAAAGTTGCACTTCAATTCTTATGAATTTTTTATTACCGGATTATTAGAACTTTGGATATGTTTCTTTGAATAAACCAGAAACTAAAGTTTGTGATCACAACAGCACCGCTAGAAATACTAGCTAACGGTGCTCTTATAGTGGCGAGAGCCACTATAAATGCGTGCGCACTGGTGTTCCTGTACAAAGTTTATTTAATACCTCTTCCCCTTCACCATCTTATAAAATTTAGAAGTCTTCCAGTACACGTATTTCTATTTTTTTCCCTTTTTGACCTTCAGGAATCTTTAATACATGAAAAACAGACTTTTATACAGGGGGGAGGCGTTTCCACTTTAAAGTAACAGCTTTTCTTTTTTATAATCGAAAAAGAAGAAGTCAATATAAACTTTCTAATTGAAAAAAAAAATTAGTCTACCAGACGTATTTGCATAGCACGGCACTGACTTGTGTGGGAATGGGGTTGTCAAATGAGTGGCTCGGGTTGGGTCGAACATAGTTTGATGCATATTGATCAATTTAACCATTTAAACCCATTTTTATACAATATAAATTTAATGATTCATATCCGACCGGTATTATGAAAACACATCAATATTCTAGAAAAATTCATACCCATCCATTTAACCCCATTTAATTCTTTACATTTATATGTTATTTGGATAAAAACTTCATATAAAATTTAAAAACCAAATTAAACAATAAGGTAAATAAAATAAAATTTAAAAAAAAAACCTAAAAATTGATATACTTAAAGAGAGTTTAGGGTTGGCAAAATGGGTGTGACTCAAATTGAATGAGCCTATTTTTGTATGGGTAACTAGTTTTTTTTTTCAAGATAATAACACAATAGCTCCTAAACTTTACCCAAATGTATAATTTGGTCCATGAATTTTTAATTTATTCAATATGGTCCATGAACTTTAGCTTAATGTGGTTTATGTAATCTTTATTAGGAGTGTGCAACTAGATCGGGTATACTTGGGAACCAGATTAACCCACCTGGAAAAGAGGGTTGGGAACCGGTTCTCGTTGAAATCGGTTCCCAAAATTCAAAACCAGTTTAAATAGGTTCGGGAACCGGGTCCGATTGATTACCCACCTAGGAACCGGTTTTGTAAGTATAGGTCCAAAACCCTATTTTTTTTCCCCTTATTTCTATTTTTATTCCCACAATCACACAATGTTTTTCTTCTTGCCTCTCTAAAACACGCATGGCACTCCTCCTTCTTCGTTCCTCTTCCTCACTTGCTTCCCTCCCTCATTGGCTCCCTCTCGCACTGTTTGACGGACGGACAGTGTTCATCGCCGCCAAATTCTTGTGTACCACGTGGATTGACTCGCTTAAATTCTCTTTTATAGGAGGATTTATGCTTGCATAAATGAGTAGCTTCATGTAGTAGTTGTGGAAATAAGATTAATATTAGACCCATGTTTGTTATTAATTCTTTGCCTTATGATTTTATTTATTATAATTAGTCTTGTGGATCATTAATTTTTTGTTTAGTCAAAAAGTTCATGTATTTATTTATTACAAGTGCTTAATATTTTGATACAAATTAGGAGGATTACGTTATTTTCTCGTGTATTAATATAAAATTCGAAGTCATATAGGATATTGAGAGATTGCAAAATAGGTTCTAATGGAAACAGGGTTGACCCTAGAACCGGATTGGAAAAACAGGGTGGATTAGGTACAGGTCCAATACAAATAAAATCGGGTATAGGGTCCAAAAAATGGGAATCGTTTATAATAGGATTGGATACAAGATCCAGGTCTAGACCCTACTCATCTTGGACCCGATCACCCATAATATTTAGACTTATAGTAATGTTCAATATAGTGCCTGAACTGTATTAACGGATTACATTTAACATTTTCATATAGTTCACGCACTATCAAAAGTTCATGAATTACATTAAATAAATTAAAAGTTTAGGACCACATTACACATTATGCTAAAGTTTAGGTACGGCTTTATATCTTTTGAATAAATTAAAAGCTCTTTTATATATCAAATTGCACATCAAGTCAACGTTTAGGGACTATTTGTATCATTTTCCTTTTTTTCCTAAAGGTGTTATAAACGAGTTGAGAAAAAAAATACTTTACTTTTTTATTTTCTAATCTTTTATAATGTATTTCCAAAAAATTTTATGTATTCTAAACTTTTTCCAAATAAATGAGTTGAGAAAAATAAATATAAAAAAAATAGATCATAAAGTGAACCATATTTTAACCTATTTTCGAAAAGCCACAACCACTCATGCAAGTTATGTGGGTTTGATTCTACGAATAGTTCATACGTCTTCAATGATCAAATCGAGAATCATAAGATTCTATGAATTTACCAAATTAATGGATAAAGTTCAAAATTCCAACATTGCTTTGCTCAATTATATGCATATCAATAAATTAGGAAGAGGTCATCCGCTATGTGCTTGCATTACCAGTAGAAAACTCAAGTCCGAAACAGGACAAGAGCAGGTAGAGCCTGTTTAACCCTCTCGCACAAGAAAAATAAAATATCAAATCTGAGCTTTCCCATTAGAAGTCCAGTAAATAAGCTGACAACCAATCAACACAACGAAAGAACATATCGTCTGTATTGCAAGAACTATATCACATCATACAATGGTCACCGACAGACGGAAGACAGTTTGAAATGGAAAAACTACAGACCATTCACCAGATTAAATTCCTAAACAGAATATGTGATGTACAGATCGCATCCTTCATTTCTACACACTAGAAGACTAGTCTAGTCCTGACACAAGTAGTATCAACTCTCGACTTTGTTCGGCAAATTTTGCACCAGGGGCAAATCATCGAGACAGTTGCCGTAAATCTGATTGATCTTCTTGTGTCCTTTTCATATCTCAGTAGGCACTTCTTGCTCTGTGCTTCTTTAGTCGAAGTAGGAATCTTTGCTGTCATGAGAGAAGGTCCGTCGTTGATCTGAGCTATTAAATAAAAAATTCGGAGAATCATTAGTTATAGAAACTAGTATATACACGCACATCTTCCGTGTATCGTATGAGCTGTCAATTTACTCACCCTCAGTGACGTTTGCAACGCATGCAGCTATTAATTATCATGTACCAGTAGAATTCGTCAAATTCCACACAATTCAAACGGGCATACACCCACGTCACCGTTGGGCACGTTCTCTATTAGACATTGGATATAGACCCATTAAACAGGTGGGTCAAGTCGGATTATAAATAGTCTGACCCAAATTGACTTATTTAATCTGTTTATAACTCATATATCGGACCCGACCTATATTCGATCTATACCCAACCCACTTAATTAAATTTAAGAAAGCTTATTTCTTATATATATTTTAAAAATGATATTGCTAAAATAGTTTTATACAACACAAATTCAATTGATAATTTTATAATTTTTAAAATAGTTATTTTAAAAAATCGAATTTTAATTATTATTTTTTACTTTTAAAAATTAATTTGTAATTAATTTTATTTTTTAAGAATATAATTTTTAATTTTCTTTTTTGTTTTTCTTCTTTTTGGCCGGCCATCGGCCATGACAATAGTTGGCGATCGGCCACGGCCTCGAGCTCACTCGGCACCTGGCGAGCTTGAGGCTCGCCAGATTAGCAAGCCTCGAGCCTTGCCCGACGTCGGTGAGCTCGAGTCTTGCCGGACGTCAGCAAGGCTTGAGCCTCGACGCGTTCGGTGAGGCTCAAGCCTCATCGACATTGGATAATCGCCCCCCAATCATACTCCAAGGTCAACTCATGATGCAAAAGGCTGTAGAGCTTAGAAAACCCCAACAAACGCATCTTCTGTGCATCATACAAAATGTCAATTTACTCACCCTCAATGACGTTTGCAACGCATGCAGCTATGTAGTTATCATATATTAGCAGAATTCGTCAAATTCCACACAATTCAAATGGGCCGGCAACCAATGAACGGAAAAAAAAAAAAAAAAGAGGCCGGCACCTATGTCGCCGTTGGATACATTCCCTTGTGGACATTAAATAATCACCCCGCAATCATCTCCAAGATCACCTCATGATGCAAAAGCTGTAGAGCTTAAAAGATCCCAACAAGTTTCTCGCCTCAAAGCTCGCTCAGTCCCTGATAATATAACCCCATGAAGCGTGCTCTAAGAAGCATTTTGTCAAACACATTGGGGCTATTGAAATTCCGGGCAGACTTTTACACGAACCCAACGCCCATGGGCAACATGAAAGCAGAAACTTGCACAAGTCGCAGACACTCATGCAGATCAGTAGAAACTATTGCAATGACATGTTAGGTTCAAATGGTGTATGTTAAATATTCTAACACTCCCTTCATGTGTAAGCATAGAAATATTTGATTGGGGAGGTAAAGAGGAGCCTAAAAAATTCGAACTTGGTATATCTAGCTTTGATATCATCTAAGTTTTTGGTAGGGCCGCTGCCAACTATTTCAAAAATTTAAATTGTTAAATGAATGTGCAATTTGTTATTTAAATAAGCTTACACTGAAAATTACCTTGCCTATACTCTCATTTCATCACCTACGACATAGCTAATGCTTTAGACCTTGGAAGAACCTAAAAGATGCCTTCTCAACACAATAATTCAACTATAGAGAGAACTAGAACAAAATAGCGTAAATAGTTTGATTAAAAAGGGAGAAATTCATGAAGATGGAGAGAGCTTGGTGTTGAACTTGAGAATGCCGAAGCCGCGCAGAGCAGGGCCAGCGATGTTGAAGGCTGAGAATGAAAGGAGAGAGGACGACGTTGATTGGGAGCTCGAATATGTTGATTAGCTGCTGGCCATAGGAAGCGGTGAAGGTCTGGTACTGAGCTCCGTCGAATTACTTCACGCTCTAAATTGGGTACATAGTTGGTGTAGGATGTGCGGTGGGCTTCGGGAAAATGGGTATAAATATGGGTCACTGAAGTCCGTTTATGAGGTAAAAAAAAAAATTCGTTTGTGACCTTTTTTTTGAGCTATGGAAAAATGGGTTAAAATATGGGCACTCGTGAAGAAAAAAAAATCCATATCAAACTGGACTCATTAAATTTGAGTCAGGAGATTTCCACTTAAGAATTTTAGATCATAGTGCAAATTGCTTTGAGTCAATGATACATATTCAATTTCAAAGTTTGAATTTAATCATTTCATGGGCTTTATAAATAAGCTTTTGGAAGGGGAAGAACTCGTGGAAATTCGTTTGCTCTAATAAACAAGCTTTTGACTTCCAAAAAGCTATCCCGGCATATAGGAATGGTTACTGAAACCCGTCCTAAAAAATGCGTCGTCGCCACGGCCTCCATGGTGGTCACAATATTTTTGTCCGGATTTCAAATCCAATCCAGAAGTACACATTCCTCTTCGGTTCGGCCCGTCCTAAAACCCCACAAAGACCTTTATTCGGCCCAAAACAAATTAGAGCTCACGCGCTCCACTCTCATCTCAGTACTCCCTCGTCTCTCCCCCCTAAGCAAATCTGCTGCGATAGAATCAGGCTCCCTAGGCCTTTGATTTTGAGGGAGCAAGAGGAACTCTTTATCTGGCTCTGGATGCGAGGGTTCAAGCTTGAGCCCCTGCGCCGAGAATCACCTACGCCATTGTTGAAGCCATGATGAAGTTCCTCCAATTCCTCACAGCTCGTCCTCGTATCCACGCAAACGCGGAGAAAATAAAGAGTTCTCGCTTGATCTACGTTCGACTGATATTTTCCCGTCTTGTCTTTTGCTTCCGAAGTAGGGCAAAGGACTTTGGTGCTCAGAGCCGCCTAGGTTGGGGTCAGTTTTGCTGCTTCGACTAAGGAGAGTGACCGAAAATTGTTCACGGTCAACAAAACAATTAATATATACCAACAGGAAAGTGAATTTTCTAATCTAAACAGGAGAAAACACTCCTTGGAGCAACTCTTACTTCTTCACCTTTCACTATTCTTCACGAGTCTATGTTGTTTTTCATCCATCGTTGAGGTGAGCTCTTCCTTTCGCTCTTCTTCCCTTCTTTAGCTCTTCTTCATCGACGCTCAACATCTTCGTCATTGAAGGTTCATCTCTTCTTCAATGATGCTCAACATAGCTTTGTTCCAGATTGACCGGGGGTGGAGGTGGAATTACCTGACCTATTATGCTGAAAGTAACTTGACCAGGTGTCGATGAAGGAAATTGGGCGATAGGTGTAGGATCTCCTCGTATCTAGATTGACGCTTGGCATCCGGATTTATATATAACATCGTGGAGGATGTTGGTAACCATGGGCCTAAGAATATCAATAAGATATTTCATCATTTGATTAGCCAAGTCAGTTTGTTGTTCCTCAAAGATCCTTATCATCGTGGCTGGGAATACAAGGCTTGGCTCTAGCTCCCTTCTCTGCTTATCGCTAATTTTCCTTAAGATATCAACATCTCCACCTTAATCTTGTTTGACCACCACTTGAGCAGATGATGGCTCATAATGTTTTGTCCTGAATTTTATCGATGATGCAAATATGGAAATTATAATTATAGTGCGGGATTGAAAGATAACATATTTGTTTGTTTGTGCTCATGGGAGGGGGGCTCTAGTGGACGAACCCAAGTATTTATGGTGCTCTCAATGTAACCGCCAATGAGCAGTTTTTTTTTTTTTTAAATAAGTTTTAGCCATGCTTCCATGTCTTTGAGAATCTTGTTGCCATGCTTATACGTCACCATGATCTCATCTCTAGGTGGTTGTTCCCTAAAACTTGTGCCTTGATCTCTTGCACTTTGCTGCTAAGTTAACCTTATTCCTTCTCCCATGAGTCACTGGACTTCATCGTTTTACTTACTAGTGATTTTAAAATATTGTGACTTAGTCTTAGCGCTCTCCAAGTTTTTGCTCTTCACTTGGTGTCTCAATCGGTGATCTTTCAATCCCCTTTTAATCTGTATCCTTATGATAATTGTCAACCATGAGCTCGATTCACTATTTTGTGTCGATAGCTCAATTAATGATTATTGATGTATATTAATATCGATAATAATTTCCATGGTCGCCGATAATGACCCACATTTCTAATACGGATAACCTCTAGCCACGTGTTTACTGATGTTGACGATTTGGTTAATGTTTTGGTGCGGACAGTCATTGTGGAGATTAAACATTCAGTACGGGATTACCAATAAACTCAACGATGATCCAAAAGTTAAGAACATGGTTGCCATCCATAATGATTTTTGTATGAAAATGTTAATATCCCCAAACCACATGCAACGCATGTGACACCTGATTCTAGCTAATAAAAAAAATGGTGAAATTATTGGAAAATTAAGGTTCCATTTATTTCACAAAAAACAGCTTAAAAAAAATTGCCAGATTTTCCGATGTTTGGTTTATTGAAATTAAACTAGTCAAGGAAAATATTTTATGTTAATGAAAAAAACACCTTCAAAAGTATAGAAAATGATTTTTTTTTTTTTTGAAGGAGGAAATCATTTTCCCTCCTCTTTCTTTCACCTAGACCAAGCATACTCTCCTCCTCCACACTCATTTTAATAATTTTTATTTTAATTTTTCAAAACAATTTTTTAATAAATTTTCTTTTCATTTTTCTTTCTTTTCTCTTTTTTTCATTTGGCTTCTTGCTCGGTTGGTCATCGGCTATCATGACGATTGACGACCGGCCACAAGTGAGCTCGAGTGTCACTAGATGCCTGTGGTGTGGCTTGAGCTCATCGATCTAGCAAGGCCTTGTGCCTTGTTGGCCTATGGTGAGCTCAAAGTTCGTTGATCTGACAACTCTCGCTAATCTAACAACTCTTAGCTTGCTGAAGTTTGGTGAGTTCGAGCTCCCTTGTGGCTAGCAGCTGGCCAAGTAAGAAGCAAAAAGAAAATGAAAAAAAAAAAAAAAAAAGAAAGAAAAGAAAAAAAAAAAATAATTAAAATTTTGAATTTTTTTGATAATTTTCCCCAAAATTAGATTTTCTATACCAAATAGTGGAAAATATTTTTTAGTTCATTTTCAAGTTTTAATCAAATATTGAAAAATATTGTCAAAAAAATGACAATCTGAAATATTTTTTCTAGAAGTAATAAATTTTCTGAGAAACAAACGGAGTGTAGGCCACCATTCCTTGCATTTCATGCGTCGAACTCAATTAATTCTTTCAACTGATGACTGTGTTCTGTGCGGCCCTTGATTTGATCGAGATCCTTACGTGTGCCTGCCAATGTTGCAAATTGGAGAGTTTTATCCGATTGATTGAACTTAAGGTTGGCGAACAGATGAGCAGTCAGTGCAAGCAAGAAACGCTACCAAATGGAGGATCCAGAGAATGCCGGACTCACATTTTCCGCATGACCATATACCGACATGCTTCCTCCCCAGTGGTCACGTTTCAGGGTCGACGACCTTGGATCTCATTGTTCTTCAACCTTCAACTCTTAGATCGGAGGCCTGTTAGTATTTTTTTTTCTTAAAATCGATCGAGTTCGTTTTTGTACTTTTGATCATGTGGGTAAACTTGCAGTTTTTAGATGAAGGTTGGACCTTTTGAAGTAAAAGAAAACAGAAGTGTGGCGTGTGCAGTGAATATACGACCAAAACAAAGAAAAACAGAGTGTGGCAGTGTGCGTCTCTCGGTGAATACTGAGAAAAAAAAAAAAAAAAACCTCAGATGAGGGGCAGTTCTGCGGTGCCTGGAATGGATTCTCGAACTGTAACGGATCGTAACTCCTCACAAGTTTTCATAATTCCTATAAAATCATAAGGCACAACGGGCGAGACTTACTCCCTCTTTTTTTTAATGCGATGGTCATCGAGTCGTGACCGATAATCACTCGGCTGCAAAATAAAATCAGATAACAATTTCTGAACATCTCAACATAAGCCAGATTAGTAGCCAATCGACTTGTAGTCTAAAGCAAGAATAGCTTAGGATCCATTAATTTTGTGAAAAATATGGCGTTTCCGGAAAATATTTTCCAGAAAGCCATTTTCAAGGAAAATGTAATTATTTTCTACTGTTTGGGCAAAACCTGAAAATAAAATGTAAAATATTTTCTGTTATTCGGTAAGGAAAATCTTTTTCCTCCATACACTTTTTTTCATTTATTTTATTTTTAAAACTGATTTTTCATTATTTTTTTTTTATTTTTAAAAAATAGATTTTTAATTATTTTTTTTTTTAAAAATCAATTATTTTTTTGCTTTTCTTTTCTTTGTTTTCCTCCTCTTCTTCTTGGCCGTCGCGAGCCACAACAATGGCCGGGTCGGTGACCGGCCATAGTGTGCTCACCCATTGTGAGCTTAGCTCGCGGCTTGCCAATCATGCTCGTTGGTGAGTGGTGAGGCCGGTGAGCTTGGAGCTCACCGATTTGGTGAGGCCCAAGGTCAATGAACTGAGCTTGTCGCTTGCTGGCTCACTAGATCGGTGAGCTCAAGCTTGTGGTGAGGCTCGCGCTTGTCAATCTGGTGAGCCTCGAGCTCGCCGCCTCGGCCTCGGATCGATGAACTCGAGCTCGAGACCTCAAGCCTTGATGCGCTCGCCGATTTGGAGAGACGAGCCTGAGCTCGCCAAAGATGAGCGAGATGGGTGAGCGGGCGAGCTCGAGGCTCGCCTACCACCGATCGCGGCCATTGCCGTGGCGGTGACCGGCCAATAAAGAAGAAGTGGGGAAACAAAGGAAAGAAAAAGAAAAAGAAAAAGAAAAAAAAGAAGAAAAAGAAAAATAAAAAATAATTCGAATTTAAATAAATAAACAAATAATAATTTAAAAAAAAAAAAAAAAAGAAGAAGAAGGAAGGAGGAGGAGGAGGAGGAAGTGAGGGCTTGTAGGGGTGTAAGATAAGAGAAACCAAGTGAGGAAAATGTTTTTTACTTTTCAAAAGTGGAAAATATTTTCCCCTAATTTAGAAGATTTTTTTTCTTTTCATGAAAAATGTTTTCCTCAAGTAATTTATTTTCCGAAAAATGTCAGAAAATCGAAAAAATTTTTTGGAAGGTTATTTTTCATGAAACGAATGGAGTTTTAAATTATTGGACGGCCATTACAAGGGAATAGAATTACCTGCAGCTATTATGGTAAGACGAGAAAGTTGGCAACCGACTTTGCCATCACCAGTCATGCCGAATGGGCAGTTGCAATTTGCTTGACATGGATATCGTCCTGGATCCTTGCGCTTATCAATGTCTATATCAAGCAGAATCGATGGTGAACTCTAAACGTACGTTCACGTCCTTTTTGCTTCCTGAGATTGCATACTGGTTGGATTGAAGCATCTAACTCAAACTCAATGAAAAAATGGTTTGAGAAAGTTGGATCGTGGAAATTGTGGCCCGATCCAAACGTATACGTTTTCTGCTCGGAAAGAGAACAAAACAATACCTAGACATCCTGGAGACAGCAGGGAGCAATATGGATTCCCATGCATGCAGCCTCACAGAAGCAACCATAACCCTGCCCGTTCTTGAAGTCGGAGCAGATTTGTTGTGCCGCAGGCATAGCTCGATTGGTTCGATTTCACTTCCTTGCAGGTCAAATCCCGTTGAACTACCCAATTCAGCACAACCTTTAAGTCATTGTCTATGCAAAATGCGAGACATTAAACGACTCCTGGTCCCTGAGGAACGCTGATCCACAATAGCTGAAGTTGTAAACTGGCGTGTAATTCGTTAAGCTGTCCATGCCTATAATAAGGTTTCTGCGGCCATTAGGATCGATGCCTGACAGCACCCTAAGCTGGAGCAAGTGCTCTCAGGCATGAAGTCGTTGTCCGCTGCAATGGGAGAAGCATCCACCCCCAGAAGTCCTGATCGTGTCCGAGATAAGAGCTAAGGTGTCCCAACCGAAGGCGACGAGCTTGTTCCGGGTGTCTGAGAATGTATAGTGCTCGTCTTTGCCCACTGTGATCGACCCATACGAGTAAGAGTCATCAAGCAGATGGCCACTCTTGTCATAACATTCGAAAGCTCTGTACTTGCCAACGGTCATCGTCCCCTTTTCCCATGATATGTCGGACATAGGAATGTCGCTGACAAGGGTCAGCTTGGGGAATCCAGAGTGTGGTTGCAAAATGAGGACCAGGCCGGAGCTCCACGCGCAAATCTCCTCCAGCCAGGATGCGAAAGGCACGCTCATGTTCCCGCACATTCGGTTGCAGTTGTCCTTCCTGGCAGTAGTGGCCAAGGCCATTGGAAGAAAACACAACGCAGCGGCCTTCATCTTATCCTTTTTCTCAATCTGCTCTTCTACTGGCTCTCCTCTTGCCGGTTTTTGTATACATAATTTCGTTGATGCAATGCCTCAGCAGCAGCCTAGTCAGTCAGCATTCATCGCATCTTTTTCTACAATCTGGACTTCCTCTTGCTCTCCTCGTACCGGTTTTTGGCAAATCTAGTTTCGTTGATGCCGATGCTTGAGCTGCAGCCAAGTAACTCTTCACATTAGAGCCAGTCAACGACACGTACACATGAGCGTTCTTGTACAAAGTTTACCCAATACCTCTTCCGCTCCACCGTCTTGATCGTAATGTCTTTCTATATGTATACTTCTCTTTTTCCTCTTTTGACCTTCAGGAAATTTTAATGAATAAATATTGCACAGACTATTGCAGGGAGGAGGGATTCCCACTGTTCTCCTCGTAATAGGATGTAAATTTTATAGTTGAAAAGAAGTCTATCGGATGATCTGCGTAACATAATTATGAAAAATTATTACTTCAATATTCCATACTCACTCATTTTTATATATATTTTAGGAGGGAGAATTGTATGATTCGTTCTAAACTTATTATATGGATTTAACTTTAGTTATAAACAATTCAATTGAACTAATGTAGTCCTAAACTTTGGAGGAAAAATGCAATGAAATTCCTTTAGCCAAGTCTCGTGTATTTGTTTGAGGTAGCGGTCTAGTTATTACTGGCCGTCTTATGTGTAATGGTGACAGCATGATGTGGATGAAATGACTTTATTTTTTTAATGATTTTTCTGATTCTTCCTTTTCCTTTTTATTTTTATGTCTTTTCTATCTTTTTTTTTTTTTCCTCTTCTTTGCTTCGTTTCTGTGGATGTCTTCAACCTTTGGAACGTCGCACTATTCATCATCTTCAACCTGTTGATCGCTCCTCACCTTTGCACGCTTAAAGACACGGTTGGATTCCACTGCGACCCCACGTGATCGCTAGCATCGCCCGGGCCCCACAGATCTGCAGGCTGACGAACTCTATGACAACTCCACAACTTCAAAGATCCATTCAGCGCTATAATCTTTTTCTCACCTTGTTGACACCTAAAAGTGACTTAAGTCTTTTCAATCGACATGGTGCAGATATAGAGCTCGGTGATAAGCAATCATGCTATCAACAAGTTGTAAATGGGAAAAAAGTTTGTCAATGACCACAATTATAGACAGTTGACATGATGTTGACCACGATTTTAAAAGCTTAATCTTTTAAAAAAAACTGCAGTGATCCTATAATATCTCACAACCATGTTGAGGGTCATCAATTGAGCTATGGTGATTTGCATGGAAGTTAAGCAAGATGACCATGGAGTACATCTAATCTAAGTAATGCTAGTAAACAACAGAGTCGAATTAACTACGTGAACATCTTTATTTTAAGTTTAGTCTTTTATCGATCGAGAGATCTGAGCCACTACAATAGATCTAGTAGGTTCCACACAAGGCTTGCAGATTTGAGTGTTTGGATAACTCAAATCTATAATTGGGATGAGTTTAGGCAAAATCTGGCTAAACTTGTTTTGTTTGGTTCAATGCGGAACTGGATTCCTCCGGGATTGGAATCCCAATTCCTACAATTTTCATGTTTGGAGAGAAATGAATGTGGAATTGGGCTCGTCACCCCAGTAATTGGCCTAATAGGGTAAGGCTTACTCCCACTAGTAATATGGTAGGCGGTAGCAATGGACTTACTCATAATGGCAATAGTCATAACTTAAAACGAACATTCCAGTAGAACGTACGTAAAAATAAACAGTGCATAGGCATTTTTGAGCTTTTTTAGCTGCAAGAAGAAGAGCAAACGTTCCTTGGTAGAATGGGCAATGGCGGAACAATTGAGCACGGAGGCGATCTTTGGTGTGCTTATTTGCACAAACTCATCAAACCTTCAAGCAAATGACATTGGGAATCCATGGAGCACAATCTTATTCGACTGCTATGAATACAAGACAAATGGTAATGCAAAAAACCCGCTCAAAGCCATCTAATTTTCTATTAAAATGGAATTGTGAACGATGTCTCTAATAAAATCTTAAGGGAAGAGGACACGAGTTGTCAAGTTTTCGTGACCTAACATTATCTCTAAAAAAAAATGGTATAAAAAAATCCATATAGTAAAGGGTTATTCAATTTTGAATCCAATTTCATCAAAAGATTTTCACCTTTTTTTTTATGCTCAACTGATTTTAAACTAGAATTAACACTAAAGTCTAGTAGAACTACTCAAAATCTAATTTCTAATTTTTTTCTAAATTTTCGAATTTTATTATTTTATTCCAAAAGGGGACTTGAATCGGTCAAGAGACCAGACATTGTGTTGACTGTGTAAAGACGAGCATTAGGTAACGTTGAACTTGTTTTTCTAAAATGACCTTATTTCTCTTTTTGTTCTTAGGAACAAAGTATGTTTTTTTATTATTATTATTATTTCTTGTTTTTGTTCCAAATTTATTCCATGACCATTAATCAGTTTCAGGAAATAGAAAAATTAGTTGACGTTATCAAATATAAGTATATTTTTTCTCCAAGGAACAAAAAAAAAAAGAAGAAGAAGAGAAATATGATGGTTACCAAGTATAGTCTTAGATTCCGTATGAAACAGGTTTCTTGGAAAGTGTGGAATTGGATTTACCTAGCGATAGCTAGTATTTAGATTCCTGTTTCACATTCTTAACCCCACAAAACTATCAAACGCGCAACTCAATGACTATTGCCGCCACCACTGATCACTGCCCGTTGCCGCCCTCAGTCACTATCACCGGATGCCGCCGGTCGCCACCAGACAGCCGTCTCCACTGCCACGGGTGAGAAGTATTCTTCATTTTATCACCAAAACTTTTTTGCAATCCATATAATTAAAGATATCTTCCCAAGGAATGAGATGTTATTACATATATGGTGAGAGTCTCTCTGTGACTTTCTTGTCATGGTCTCAAACGACCTCGAAAAGTTGTAACGATATCGTGCAATTGGTCCGGGTGGAAATTCTCAAAAGCGGATATTTTATTTTGTGAGTATAGTCTATCATTCTCGTACTCCTGCAGCTCTTGCTTTCTATGAAGACAAAAAAGTCAAAAAAAGTCCGATGTAATGACAGAGTTCGTGCTTTATTTTGGGAAAGAAGGTCTATGTGAAACTTTAATTCTAAAATGTAATTTCCCATGGAATTGTTCGAATAGATATTCTACGGTGTCTTTCCGTAGAATCTTCCCTCATTATAACTTCAAAATCGCAAATTAATCAGCTGTAAGAAAAAAACAGAACCTTAATAAAAAGATCTGGATAAACATACAACCATTGGACTTGTTTCTTGTGCATAGCCGCACGCTAGACACCATGAATTAGATGCTGGGAGTACCTGTTTGCTTCGTTGTCAAATACCAAAAGATCAGTCGACTCCGGTTTGTTCATCTCACTGACTGAAGTCCAGAGAGGATCATATTTCATCTCATCTGGCAAAAATCTAGTCTCTTCACCAGTTGCTTGGCCACTTCCCTCATCGTTGGCCTACTCAGGCCATTATAATTCAAGCAACTTCTAGCAAGCGAACCGACCGCTTCGATCTCCTGCAGTTCAACGTCATTGGATGCCTCGAAATTTATTATACGGAGTGTCTGTTTTCTATGGTAGAAATGAAGGATTGGATGATGTTGATTTATTTCCCTGGAATTCGCTTGTTGTACGGTGTCTCTCTAGTGAGGAGCTTTGCAAGGATGACCCTGAAGCTATAAATGTCACTCTTCATGGTTAATTCACCAAGATACTTAGGGTTGAAGTAACCTATTGTGTCTTGTATTCTTTAGGCTATATAAGTCCTAGGTGAAATCAAAATTGAGGCTCCAAAATTAGACATTTTTTTCTGTGTACTTCTCATCCGAAAGTATATTTAGAGACTTGACATCACTATGAATGACCAGATGGTCGGCGCAAGAATGCAAGTGCTCAAGGGCTAAGGCAGCTTCCAAGGCAATCCTATGGCGATTCTTCCATGACCGCAAGACAATCGATCTCTTGTTATGAAGGTGGTGATAGAGAGTCCCATTTGAGATAAATTCATAGACCAACAATGGCACTTTCATCTCTAAACATATGCCCTAGCAACTTGACCAAATTCTTGTGATTCACCTGTGAAATAATGTTGATTTCGTGCAAGAATTCATCGTGAGTACTCAAAGATATGTCATTGATATTTTTTTAGGCTTCTTGATAGGGACAACTCTAGGCTTCTTGACCACGGTTAGGATGTTGCTGTCGATTTTTCCTTTGCAAATTGAACAAAACCATCCTGACCGACCTTGTTGCTAGCATCATAGTTGTTGGGTGGCTTTAGCCAACTGTGCCTTAGTGAAGATTTTCACACTCAAGTGCTTTAAGATCTCTCCTCCATTTTGCCTAAAGCATCTCTCTTTAGCTCTCCCCTTGCATATGAATAAGACTAGGCCACTAACAATTATGCACAATGTTACCGCTACAATGACTGCCACACAAATTTGAGGAATGAATGGATTAGTCTCTCCCAAAAATTTATTTTCTTTATATATAATGAATTCGGACTTTCTAAATTTGAGAACTGAATTTTAATCTTAAATTGACTCCCTTAACCAAATGGAGGATCCAGATTAAGCTACACCACAAAAATGTACACACGCGCGTACACGCCAATCAAATTCCTTGTAATGTAGCCAACCTCCACCTTAGCCATTGGCCACTAAGAACTAAATTTTAGATAGAGGGTGGACCTTCCACTAGCCTTTAATTCAAAAGGGGTTAGGGTGTTTTTGAAGTAAAAGCAAAAAGTGTGGTGTGTGCAGTGAATATACGATCAAAAGAAATAAAATCAGACCGTGTGGGTCTCCTGGTGGTACTGAGACAAAAAAAGAGAAGAAAACCGTCAGATGAGGACCAGTTCTGGGGTACCTGGAGTAGATTTCCGGATTGTAATGGACGCGACTCCTCACAATGATTTTGTAATTCCTATATAAGATATCCTAAGACACAAAAATTTACGCCTTTGAAATCAACAGGCGAGGCTTGCCTTTCTTCTTCTTCTTCTTCTTAATGGACGCGACTCCTCACAATGATTTTGTAATTCCTATATAAGATATCCTAAGACACAAAAATTTATACCTTTGAAATCAACAGGCGAGGCCTTCTTCAACAGGCGAGGCCTTCTTCTTCTTCTTCTTCTTCTTATATTAGAGGAATATGAGCCGGATAAAATTATCCCATGGGGGAGATAGGATAAATGTGGATAAGATTTTTAATATTCATAATAAGAAAGTTATTTTTCTCAAATAACAAAATTCTTTAATTAACAAAGCTAACATTATATTTTAATATAAATAATATTTGAATTCTAATATAAGAAATTCAAAATAACAAAAAATAACAATTCGGTTTTTAATTTAATCCTAATTTTATTTATATATTCAAATTTACTTCTATCTTATAATATAAATTCACTATATAAATATATATTTATTACATATTTTAAGTGTTTTAGTATTTTAAGTATATTAGTATAGTTTTTATTTAATAAATTTTATTAGAGAATGATGGAAGGGAAGAAAGAAATAAAAAAATTAATTAAAAAAGAGTAAAATAAAAAAGAAAAAGAAAATGAAGATAAAAGTAGACAAAGTTGTCGTAAGAGATTTTTACCATATCGTTTTTAAAATTTTTGGTTCATTTATATTGATATATTGTTTATATTAAACAATATATATGACATGATATTAATATATCCAACTTTATTATTACAATTACTAAATGGTGGATAGAATATAACAAAATTTTATGGATTCCATATCATATCCTATTATAGCAAGTCCTATCCGGATTAGAAATCTAGACAACCAAATGTAACCTTAGATTATTAAGAGCGACCTTCGCAAGGGAAGTAGAATTTCCTGTAGCAATTATGAGAAGATGAGAAGTTTGGCAACCAATTTTTGCCATCACCAGTCATGCCAAATGGGCAGTCGCATGTGTAATTGCCAGACTTATTCTTGCAATTCCCATGACATGGATATTGTCGTGGATCCATGCACTTATCAATGTCTATATCAAGCAGAATCAACGGTTTGAGGAAGTTGAATTGCGGAACTTATGGCTCAATCCAAATATATAATTTTTGGCTTGCAAAGAACAGAAGAAAACCTTGACATCCTGGGGACACTAGGGAGCCATAGGGATTCCCCGTGTACGCCGCCTCACAGAAGCAACGATAACCCTGCCCGTTCCTGAAGTCAGAGAAGTAACTGTTGGTGCCCCAGGCATAGCTTGATCGGTTCGATTGCGCTTGCTCGCAGGTCAAATCCCGTTCAACTACCCAATCCAGGACAACCCTTAAGAAAACGTATTTGCGCATTTCAGCCGGGACAGTAAGCTTGCAACCGGAGACATTAAACGACTCCTGCTCTACTATGAATACTGATCCGCAAGAGCTGAAGTCCTGAACTGAGGTGCAATTCGTTGTGCTGGCCATGGAAACCTTGAGGCTCCTGAGGCTATTGGGGATTGACGTCTGACAGCACCTGAGGCCAAAGCGAGCGCTCTTGGCCTTGAAGTTGATGTCCTTCGTTATGAAGATTTCTTGTGTTGGAATGTTCGTTTTCCATCAAACACTGTGTATCAGCTTCTCATCGCCCTAATATATAAAGGCCCTATTTTGACATGGTTTACTACTAATATCTAATGCTCTAAAAGAAACTTTCGCAGCAAAACTTGCTTTTACATTGCGATTTTATAATAAAAGCTCCTCTAATAATGTGGCAAGTATTTGATTGCAAATTCATGCTGATAATGCTTTCTCAGCAGAATTCTTATGCTTTTCGTAGAATGCTCACTAGCTATAGACATGCCACCATCATCATCAATATTGACACATAAGCATCATCAGACAAGCATCATCAACCCATCATTAAACAATTGGACTCATTGAACTTTGGTATTTACATTAAAGAAAAAGACAACAAAGGAGTTTACAACTTTACTATGTGCATACAGCATGCACAACGCTACGTCAGCCCATCCTGTTCATGCAAATACAAAGCTCAGAAGACATATACAACAACCAATCACAGCCCTCCCACATTCCTAAATGTAGTACATATCACCTATTAAATTATCTTTGGTTCTGCTTTGTTGTCAATTTCAATCGATCTTGTTCTTCAAAAGAACTTAGGGATGATTTGGTGAGAGTTCTCATCACTTCCTGGCTCAGTGGTAGGGCAAAGAGGGACATATTCTGCTGATCAACAAGGCAGTCGGTGTAGCCTACCAAGAGTCACTTGGTGTAGTCATCGGCAACATGCTCTCTTAGTGCCACTTACTGCATCGTCATGTTGTGTAATGGCTAATATACATAACACATTGTCCTTGAAGGCAGGGCTGCTTGTAAAGTGTCCAGTCCAGTAAATATCTTATCTGATATGCATATTGTCAAGCATCCTTGATCTGCATATTTGTCATCACAAATCTAAATTGTTAGTTATCTAAATAAACAAGGAAACAAAGGCAAGAAATTAAGAACTCAAAGTCATGCGTTCATGATATAGCAATAAGTAAATGACACAAGCAAGATATCTAAATTCAATAGGTAGAAAGAACAGAGAAATGCAAGACATACAACACTCGCGTTCTGATAGCAATGTAGTATATGTGCAATCTTAGTAACAAGACCTCCGTCAGGGAAAATAAAAAGAAAATAAAACTTTCAAAAGAAAACAATTGCCATCATTCCAGAATATTGAAGCTATGAAAGATGAGAAGGAGATGTCATAGGCATTGCACTCAGTCATCTACATAAACTTGATTCTCTTGTCGTTTGAAACAGAGTTTCTACTCACTCTAGCAGGAACAGCATATGGAGTTGAAGCAGCTCAAAGAGAAGGTGACTTGTCAGGGTATGTGTATCACTCATTGCCGTTCCAGGACAAGATGATTCAGTTCGTGCAAGCATGAGACCATCTATCAATTACTCAACATAATCACAGACCCAAAGACGGCCGAAATAGCATAAGCTTCAGTCGACTGCTATGGCAACAAGAAGGAATTTGATAGAAATCAGACTTACGAATCACAAACAGTAAGAGAGGCGAACCTCGAGTACCCAAAACCACGAGATATCTTGTGCATGGGTCAATCACAAGATGCGCATTCACCATCCACACATCAATAAACAAACATTTACAGAGATAAACCTTGAGTACCTGTTATTTATTTTTATGATCCCACATTTACGGACTCATATTTTCTCTTAAAGTGACGGTTATTCAACATACAATTTTTCCACATACGTACTTTTTCGTGGCAACTGCTCATTTGGCAACCGCCTTGATGGAAGACGGTTTATAAAGGAACGATCGTTCATTCTAACGGGTAACTACAAGGTCTAACTCAAACTCTCTCATTCAGAATACACCATCAGTACAAGAGTGAATTGGGGTAGTAGCGTGTGTCCTATTATTTTCTTGATTTTTTCAGGTTTTTCAAACAAACTAAACAAGAACAATGGCCGGAGGTTTGTCTTTAATTGATCCTGGCTTCCGCATTATGAATTATTTTGTCTTATATTTGGTATCAGAGCGTGTTAAAAGCCTCTGCCTTGTTTTGTTGTATTTTTGTGTGTTTTCGGTGTATTTTTGGCCATTTTTTGATGATGAACAGTAATTCGGATTTTGAGGTCAAGAGAGAAACTCGCAAAATCCGCGCGACCCACCCCTTGATTTCGGACCTGCACGGATGCACCACCATAAGGAACAATAGCCATGAGTTTTTCCGGTATATCGGTATTCGCCGGAGGCTAATCGGGCGGCGGAAGTCGCGGTGGTTGAGGATTTGCGTTTTTGGAGTTTTCCGTTTGATTTGAGACCAATTTCTTGGTCATTTTCGTCGAAACTTGGACCCATGTGGTCGTGCTGGCATGTTCTTCAAAACCCATCATTTATTTCGGTCTTAGATGGGCTGGTGGAGAAGAAACCGTGGTGAAATCGCGGCTGAAAATGGCGAGAAACCGGCGGAAAGGCTTCTGTTCGCGCGAGGAAGAAGGCGCGTGGAGCCCACGCGCGCGCTGCGGTTGCAGGCGCGTGGAATCCATGCGCCACACGCTCTCACGCGCGCTCAACCGCTGCGCGGGTGGGATCCACGCACGCGGCAGTTGCCAGGTGCGTGCGTTGCACGCGCCCGCGCGCTGAACCGCGCGCGTGCGGACCACACGCCTGACGTCTCCTCCGCGCTTCTCTTTTTACAATTATGCCTCAAATTTTCATGTTTTTTTGCAATCTTGCCCTTGGCTGATTTATTTATTTACTGTTCTTCCCTTTGATGTATTTATTTATTTATTATTATGTCATTTTATGAATATTTGATGCATGAAATTAAATGTCCAATGGTCCATATATTTAATTAATTAGAGAGTGGCCACAGCATCTTTAATTAATTAAATTATATAATAAAAAGCCTCCGGATCATATTAAGAAATGGACATTAATTGTAATTAATTATATTAATATGATGAGTTTTATCCCACAGGAATTTTCATTATATTAATATGATTAATTAGGATGAAATATCATATTATTTTCTTAATTTACCCACGGGGATTAAGAAAAGGCATATAATGTGGTAGTTTCTTCATGAAGTAATTATGAATCTATTTAAATTAAAAACTTAGCCCAGGTAATTTTTATGTTATGCGATTCATATTGTGACATGTTTACATTGGTAAAACATGATTTATTTATATTTGCCTCAAATTTTGTGACATAAGCATGATTATTTGATATGCGGTTTACAACTTTTGTGAATTTCTCTAAATTTAAGTTTGATGTTCCCATATTGAATGGTGAGAATTATAAAGTTTGGAAGGAGTCGGTTCTTCTTCAATTGGGGTGGATGGACATTGACTATGCTAAAAGGAAAGATGAACCACTGCTCCCTGCGATTCGAACACTCCAGCTGAGATAGCTCTTTATAACCAATGGGAGCGGTCCAACCGCGTTTGTGCCATGTTTATAATAGCTAAGATATCTCCTAGTATTCGTGGTTCGGTTGCTCAGCATAGCAATGCTAAGGCTTTATTGGAGGCCATAGATGCGCAGTTCGAGAGTTCTAAGAAGGCGCATGCCATGATCTTGATTATGAAGTTTTCATCGTTGAAGCTCATTAGTGTTAGAGGTGTGCGTGAGCACATCATGCAAATGAGGAACATTGCAGCTCAGCTTAAGAACCTTGAGGTTGAGATATCTGAATCCTTCCTTGTATATTATATTCTGAACACTCTTCCACAACAGTATGCACCTTTCAAGATCTCTTATAACACACATAAGAATAAATGGTCAATTAATGAACCCATGACCATATGTGTTCAAGAGGAAGAAAGACTGGTTATGGAATTGGGAGAAAGTGCTCATTTGGCAACACAAGGAAAGAATAAGGGCCATGGCAAGTATAAGGGAAAAAGTAAAATACCTCCCCAAGCTGACATTAAGAAAGAATCCAAATGCTTCTTTTGTATACAGAAGGGGCATGTAAGGAAGGATTGTGTCAAATTTAAGGCCTGGCTCGAGAAGAAATGTAATCCAATCTCTTGTGTTTGTTATGAATCTAATATGACTAATGTAAGTCACAACACTTGGTGGATTGATTCGGATCTGCAATCCATATTTCGAATTCCTTGCGGGGGTTTTCAAAACCACGGGGAAGTCGGTGGGAAGTGAACAAAGCATCTATTCAGGAAAACAAGATGCGTTCGCATGTGGAAGCTATTGGGACATATAGACTAGTTCTCAATAGTGGTTTTGTTTTAAATTTGGAAAAGACCTTTTATGTTCCTAGTTTTTCTAGAAACTTAATTTCAGTTTCAAGACTTGTACCTTTGGGATACTCTTTTAACTTTTCAGATTCAAACTTTTTTTTTATCATTTAAATCTGAAATTGTCGGGAGTGGTACTTTGTCGATGGTCTTTTTTCGAATTAATTTACAAGACAATGCCTATTATGATGCGATGCATGTTCATGATAAAGCTGGTATGAAACGATGTGTTGTGAAAGAAGATTCCTCTATGTTGTGGCATCGGAGATTGGGACATATCTTCATAGAAAGAATTAAGCGATTAGTAAATGATGGAGTACTTGGTACTTTAGATTTTACTGATTGTGATACTTGTGTTGACTGCATAAAGGGAAAGCAGACTAACAAGACAAAGAAAGGTGCCAAGAGGAGTACAGAAATATTAGAAATCATACACACGGATATTTGTAGTCCGGATATGGACTCATGTAGTCAGAAATACTGCATCTCTTTCATAGATGATTACTCACGTTACATGTATCTCTATTTGATTCATAATAAGTATGAAGCATTAGATGCCTTTAAGGTATTTAAGACGGAAGTAGAGAAACAATGCGGTAAGCAAATTAAGATCGTGAGATCAGATAGAGGTGGAGAATTATATGGTAGATACACTGAAGATGGACAAGCACTTGGTCCATTTGCAAGGTTTCTTCAAGAGCATGGGATAGTTGCCCAATATACTATGCCTGGTTCTTTGGACCAAAATGGTGTAGCGGAAAGAAGAAACCGGACCTTATTGGACATGATGTGTAGTATGCTTAGCAGTTCCAAACTTCCTAAATCCTTGTGGACTGAAGCACTTAAGACGGCAGTGTACATATTAAACCGAGTTCCGACCAAAGCTGTCCCAAAGACACCTTTTGAGTTATATAAGGGTTGAAAACCGAGTTTGCATCATGTGCGCGTTTGGGGATGCCCGTCTGAAGTGAGAGTTTACAATCCACAAGAAAAGAAGTTGGACCCAAGGACCATAAGTGGGTATTTCATTGGATATGCCGAAAGGTCTAAGGGATATAGGTTTTATTGTCCATCTCACACCACTAGGATTGTGGAATCAAGAAACGCTAAATTTCTTGAAAATGACTTGATCAGTGGGAGCGATCGATCGAAGGACCTTGCTCCTAAGAAAGATCATATAGATACTCAACCTTCCACCTCAAGTTTAAGATTGGTTGTTGCTCATAATGCCCCTTCAGTTCAGCCGGCTATTGAACAACCAATCATTGAAGTTTCACAACCTACCGATATTGATCTAGTAGATCCAGTTGTTCAACAATTACCAGAAAATGTTGAACAACCAGTTGAACAACATGCTCCTCCAGAGAATGTTGATGCAACATTGAGAAGATCTTCTAGAATAAAGAAATCGGCAATTCCTAGTGATTATATTGTGTATTTACAAGAGTCTGACTACAATATTGGAGCTGAGAATGATCCCGAAACGTTTTCACAAGCCATGGATAGTGATAAATCCAATTTATGGTACAATGCCATGAAGGAAGAAATGAGTTCAATGGCATCTAACAAAGTCTGGGATTTGGTTGAGTTACCTAATGGTGTGAAGGCCATTGGTTGTAAATGGGTCTTCAAAACTAAGAATGATTCATTGGGTAACATTGAAAGATATAAAGCTAGACTTGTTGCCAAAGGATTCACTAAAAGGAAGGAATCTATTACACAGAAACTTTTTCTCCTGTATCTAAGAAAGATTCTCTTCGTATTGTTTTGGCTTTGGTTGCCCATTTTGATATGGAATTACATCAGATGGATGTGAAAACGGCGTTCCTCAATGGAGAACTAAAGGAGGAGGTTTACATGAAACAACCTGAAGGATTCTCCTCTAGTAAAGGTGAGCATTTGGTGTGCAAGCTTAAGAAATCTATATATGGCCTGAAACAAGCATCCCGCCAATGGTACTTAAGGTTTCATGAAGTCATCTCTTCATTTGGTTTTGTAGAGAATGTCATGGATCAATGTATATACCAGAAGGTCAGTGGGAGCAAAATTTGTTTCCTTGTACTGTATGTGGATGATATACTACTTGCAACCAATGATAATGGGTTGCTACATGAGGTGAAACAATTTCTCTCTAAGAGTTTTGACATGAAGGATATGGGTGAGGCATCTTATGTCATTGGCATTAAGATCCATAGAAATAGACCTCGAGGCATTTTAGGACTATCTCAAGAAACCTATATCAATAAGGTCCTAGAGAGATTTCGGATGAAAGATTGTTCACCAAGTATAGCACCATTGTGAAGGGTGACAGGTTCAATTTGAACCAATGCCCGAAGAACGATTTAGAAAGGGAACAAATGTACAACATTCCATATGCTTCTGCTGTTGGAAGCTTGATGTATGCTCAGGTTTGCACTCGACCTGACATCGCTTTTGCTGTGGGAATGTTGGGAAGATATCAGAGTAATCCAGGTTTAGACCACTGGAAAGTGATAAGATACCTACAAGGTACCAAAGACTATATGCTTATGTATAGACGGATTGACAACCTGAAAGTGGTCGGTTATTCAGATGCGGACTTCGCAGGTTGCGTTGATTCACGAAAATCAACATCTGGATACATTTTCACATTAGCTGGTGGAGCCGTGTCATGGAGAAGTGCCAAGCAGACTTTGACTACTACTTCCACTATGGAGGTTGAGTTCGTTTCTTGTTTTGAGGCTACCTCGCATGGTGTATGGTTGAAGAGTTTCATTGATGGGCTTAGAATTGTTGATTCTATTTCTAGGCCATTAAGAATATATTGTGATAATTCAGCTGCGGTTTTTATGGCTAAAAATGCCAAAAGGGACAGTCGAAGTAAGCATATCGACATTAAGTATTTAGCCATAAGGGAACGTGTTAAGGAGAATAAAGTGGTCATTGAACACATTAGCACTGAATTGATGATAGCTGATCTTTTAACTAAAGGCATGCCACCAATGAAGTATAAGGATCATGTAACTAGTATGAGAATAGGTCCCATCATGTAATTTGTCATCATATGAACGATTTTTGTTGTATGAAACTCTTATTCAGTTGTAATGTTGATTCTCAATTTTTGTGTACACATTTTGTTGTTTATGAGAATAACATTTATCCTTAGTTTTGGAATAAACATGGGGTTTATTCATTAAGATATGTTGTCACATATGGGCTGATATTAAAGAAATAAGATGCATTGTGATACATAGAAGATATTACTCGCTCTTAAAGGACATGTCGCCATGATCCATGTGTTTTGTTTCTTTTCTTTAAGCATATAGTTTTCGTGGAATTAGTTGGATAATCCGTATGATGAAAATGATGGGATCAAGTGGGAGAATGTTATTTATTTTTATGATCCCATATTTACGGACCCATATTTTCTCTTAAAGTGACGGTTATTCAACATACAGTTTTTCCACATACGTACTTTTTCGTGGCAACTGCTCATTTGGCAACCGCCTTGATGGAAGACGGTTTATAAAGGAACGATCGTTCATTCTAACGGGTAACTACAAGGTCTAACTCAAACTCTCTCATTCAGAATACACCATCAGTACGAGAGTGAATTGGGGTAGTAGCGTGTGTCCTATTATTTTCTTGATTTTTTCAGGTTTTTCAAACAAACTAAACAAGAACAATGGCTGGAGGTTTGTCTTTAATTGATCCTGGCTTCCACATTATGAATTATTTTGTCTTACAGTACCAACATCTCGAATCGTGCAAGATGAGCAGCATGTTTATTAATCCGAATCGTCAACCTTTTGTACCCACATCTCGAAAACAATTCGAGTCAACTTCCACGGACCCAATTGAGAGAGAGCAAGTTCCTTTGAAACTCCAGGAGTCTAGGATAGGACTGGGGTGAGCGAATAGCAACAAGGAGAGAGAAGACGAGAAGAAGTAGAGAGTTGACAACAGGCGAACCCATTGTTCACTAGCTCCCTCCTCCTTTGTCTCCCCTGAATGCGATTTAGGTGCACCAACAAGAGGGAAGAAGACCGAAAAAGAATTTGGGTGCTCCAATCGTGCTCCACAAACATAGAATGGGGGTGCTCCAACGTTGTAGAAGATGGGTGCTCCAAGTAAGAGGGAAGAACGTAGAAGAAGAAAGCATAGAAGGAATTGTTTTTTTTTTCTCTCTTTTTTTCCCATTTTAGGGCTTGTTAATTTTTACCTGAAATTTTTTGGACAAATTGCTCATATTCCGATCACCCGAAATGTTACACGCTTGCTCGCTAGCTAGCGAACATTTGGCTGGTTGGTGAGTTTAGGGTCCATATTTGAGACTAGTTTAGCCACTTCAAATCCTTATTTGAAATAATGTTCACTTAAATCTTTATTTGAGAAAATAATCTCATTCAAAATCGTATGGCATAAAAACTCTATGGTTAATATTTAAAGCATCTACAATGTAGGGTGGGGCAGTCCATGAGCAATGATGATTACATCCATCCTCGCACTATCCTTTTCTTTTCTTTCTTTTTCTTTTTTTTGGCTCCATCCCCTCCCAAAACTAAACTTGGCAGTCATGTGGATCAGGTCAGGGTCCAAAATGGTCTGACCCAAAATTGATCCATTACATGCAAAAACACTTTTGGCAACTGATATTTGACCCGAATCATGATAATTTTTATAGCAATTTTTCTTTTTAAATTATTGCCTTTGAAGAATAGGTGACTTCATGACTTGGTTCATTAAGTTAGTGAGGGATCTCGGTGGTCGATTACAAACAGGAGCATGAAAGTGGTAGTGAAATCTAGCCCAACCAATGCATGAATAATGAGACTGGTCGGGGTTTTAAACTCATCTCTACTTATTTGTAAAATTTTAAGTGACTCATATGCAATTTTTGGCATATAAAAAGTGAGTTGAAAAATGGTTTCTGACCAACATTGACATGTAAATTAGTCACACAAGAATAAAATGTTAAGTGACCCATATGCAATTTGGCACATGACATTGACATCTAAATTAGTTACACAAGAACACACAAAGGTTATCGTCACACGTTGCAGTTTACACTCTTAGGTTTTGCTCCTATGCAACTTATCATCTGAATGGTGCATTAAACTCCCCATCCACCAGCTGATCAGTATGATTTCCTCTAAGTCATGAAGACTGAATAGTCGATCAGCTTAAGCGTTTCTCTTCCTCACGTCAAGTATAAGCTAATCCAGATAAACCCTTCACATACTAGCTGTGATTCAATTGGCCGAACCAATTATGCTAGTCACGTTGCTGAAAATTCCCGCGCAATTAATAGGAAAAATCAGAACCGAAAATTCACATAGGCATTTCATCAAGCAATGGGCCGACAATGTACATTTCCAACAAATAAAAAACCATGATTCATTTGAATGATAGAAGACTAAGCAGCACAAATCAACTTTTTCATATTGAATTAATCACTTGAGCTCAATGCGCAAAGAATCGGGAGATGCCGCACGACATGTGTGATATATGTTCGAACAAACTGGCCTCAGCAAGATGCATTCCCCACTCACCCCAATTTTCCCAAATATACGAGAATCAAAGCCTATGGTGAAGATGGCCTCGTCAGCTTTCTCAGCAGTTTCCATGGATTGCGATCCTAGAGCCAATGGCGGAGCTCGAGAGATGAGAAATTGGATCTTCTTACCACGAAGAAATTAAGCAACTTGGTAACTTGGTTTTACCAGAAGAAGTTCTTCTATTGAATGATTTAAGGGAAAAAAACTTCGTGCTCTATAGGAGATTCAATGGAAGCAGACAGTGAATGACTTCGAAGGGAGGGATGCACGGCCAAGGAATCGAGACTGAGACGCAGCAGGGAACTCTCGCTCGCCGCCATAAAGTTCGTGGGTCTCGAGTAATTAGTGGGCTAACGATGGGTCTGTGACTGAACCATTAGAAACCATTCATTAGCTGGGTCTCTATTTTGTATTCTACCCACTTCATCAAATATGAGTCATAAAATGGGTTCTAAGCCCATGTTGCGGGGTGGGGCAATGTCGATACTTGCTGGAACGATTAAAGTGCCATCTCTCCCATTTGAATGACTCGTTAGAGATTGTGATCTCCACATACGACAAATCAATTTCTAAAATAAGTGTACTATAAGTCCTAAAATTTTCAAAAAGTATAATTAAGTTCTAAAATTTATCATATTAGTACAATGAAGTTATTCCGTTAACTTTATACAATCAAACGAACGAAAAACGCTAACGTGACTTTTTATTTATTTATAATTTTCTCCCTCTATGTGGTTTTTTTTTTTTAAATCTCTCCTAAATGGCATTGGCATTACTTACATAAGACTAAAACAACGTTATTTTTGTCCAAATCCTAACTTTTAACCAAAATCTTGATTAATTATATTTGAAAAAAGCTAACTCTTCTTAAAAAAAAAAAACACACACACACACACACAAATAAGAAGGAAAAAAAAAGGCCGAGGAGGTTGGCCCTCCCCACCGCCGCCCCTCTGTTGCCAAAAAGGGCCAAGGTTTGATGATCGCCGGCGTGGGCCTGTAGCCTTGGCCTTTTTTTTTTTTCCTGTTATTTTTTAAAAGAAAAAAATAACTTTTTTCTAAACCTAATTTAATTAAGATTTTGGTTCAAAATTAGGACTTGGACCAAAATGACTAGTTTTATGTTTCATGTTTTAGTAAGGTCGAGAAAATAATTTAAAAATTCATGTCAGAGAGAGAAAATTATAAAGAAAGCCATGTAGCATTTTTTTTTTTCTGTTAGCCTAATTTTGAAATAACTCAATTGCGTAAATTTAATAAGTTTTAGAACTTAATTACATTTCTTTAATTTTAATACTCAATCACACTTTTCTGGTAATTTAGGGTTTTTAGTGTATTCATCCCTTAATTTTAATATTCTACTAGCTACGAGGCCCATGGCATGCATGAGAATCGACTTGATGGTACTGAGATGTAGCTGATACTCGATGGTACTGAGAAACTTTTACTCTATGTCTGGATATGAAGATTCGCTGGGGAATGAAATACTATGGAAAGAGAAAGGGGAGTGGCATTTCTATCTCATCGATCTTTTCCTTTTGAAAATGGAAGTTTTGCAAAAAATTCCTGAATCTTTTGGCTCTTCCCAAGAATGCTTCAACAAACAACGTTTCCAAATACGAAACGAAACTCCCATGAGCTTTATAACCATCAATGGCATTTCATTCAGCCTCGCACAATTCTTAAAAGCTCTGGTGTTCTTCCTTGTGGCTGTGTCGCGGAACCGAACTATTTCTGAAAGTTGTAACTATATCATGCAATTGGTAAGGGATGGAAAATTCTCGAGAACCGATATTTCATATTGGGATTAGGAGTGTGTCATTCTGGCACTCTTGCAGCTCTTGCTTCTCTGTGAGCGGCATTGTTTGGCTATAGCGACAAAAAAGTGAAAGAAGAATAAAAATCCGATGCAATGCCAAAGAGTAGGAAATTGCCTTCGTGCTCTATTTAGGAAACTGCAATTAAAAAAAGTAATTTCCCATTGAATTGTTCGAATAGATATCCAAGCAATCTTCGATAATTTATTTATTCATTAAGTAGAATGGGTATTCGTCGGAGCTTTGCAACGTATAGCTCGAACAGAAGTGAGTACAATCATGCACAACCCACCGTACAGTACTTACAATAGACTTATCCCTTGTGAAACTTCAGAATAGCTAAGTAATCAAGGCCTCCATCAAAAGATCGAGGATGTACGTACGACCATTGGACTTGTTTCTTCCATATAGCCCCGTACAATAAACCACGAATCATATGCCGGAACTAGAAGTGGCTCCTTCGATGTCAAACACCGAAAGATCAGTTGACTCTGGTTTATTCATTTCACTGATTGAAGTCCAGAGAGAATCACCTCTCGCCTCGTCGAGTAAACTTTGAGTCTCTTCATCATTCTGCTGATCGGCCCACAAGCTCTTGTTGATCCTACCTAGTTGCTCAGCCACTTCCTTCATTGTAGGCCTATTCACGCCATTATAGTTTAAGCACCTTCTGGCAAGCAAACCGACCCCCTCGATCTCCCGCACTTCACTTGCATTGGATGCCTCGAAATTTGTCATATGGAGTGTTCGATTCTCCACAACGGAGATGAAAGATTGGATAATGTTGATTTTTTCCCCAGATTGTGCACGTCGAGTTGGCGTCTCTCCGGTGAGGAGCTCCACAAGGACAACCCCGAAACTATAAACGTCGCTCTTTGTGGTTAATTCACCAGTGGTGACATACTCAGGGTCAAGGTAACCTATTGTGCCTTGTATCCTATCGGCTATATGAGTCTTTCCAGGTGAAATCAAAATTGAGGCTCCGAAATCAGATACTTTTGCTGAGTACTTTTCGTCCAAAAGTATATTCAGAGACTTGACATCGCTATGAATGATTGGCGGGTCAGCCAAGGAATGCAAGTACTCAAGGGCCAAGGCAGTTTCTAAGGCAATCCTAAGGCAATTCTTCCACAATCGTAGAATAGTCGATCTCTTGTCATGAATGTGGTGATAGAGAGTCCCATTTGGGATGAATTCATAGACCAACAATGGCACTTTTGTCTCCAAACATATGCCGAGGAGCTTGACTAAGTTCTTGTGATTCACCTGTGAAATAATTCCAATTTCGTGTAGGAATTCACCGTGAGTGTCTAGAGACATATTCTTGCTCATGTCTTTTGTCTTCCCGACAAGAACATCTCTAGGCTTCTTGATAGCGACTAAAACGTCGCCAGTAATTCTTCCTTTGTAGACTGAAGCAAAACCACCCTCTCCTAACTTGTTGCCAGCATCATAGTTGTTGGTGGCTTTAGCCAACTGTGCCTCACTGAAGATTTTCACTCTTTGGTGCTTCAAGATCTCTCCTCCATTTTTCCTAAAGTATCTCTCTTTAGCTCTTTTCTTGCATATGAACAAGACTAGGCCAATGACAATTATAAATAACGTTGCCGCTACAATGGCTGCCACACAAAATTGGGAATTGGATGGATTAGCTTTTCTTTCAATCCATTGTTTTACTTTGATGCATAATGAATTTTGACCTTCTAAATTTAAGAACTAGATTTTGATATTACAGTACGCCACCAATAGAGGATCCGGATTAAACAATACCCCAACTATACCTCTAATTTTACTGAAATTCACTTTCATTTTTTTTAAGAACTCACATATAAACATGTGAGAGCGCACCAGTGAAATCCCCAATTACAACTTTTGCTCTCCTTCTTTGTCGACCCGTTGGACCACAGTAGCCCACCACCACCTTAGCCATTGGCCGTCAAATGCCCGCCGAAGCCACTGTTCAGCCAAGATGAGGGCCACCATGGTCATCACAGCCCCACAAACTCCTTGTTCTCTCTCTCTCTCTCTCTCCACAGTAGTCACATGTCAGGATCGACGTCCCTGGATCTCATAATTGATCAACCTTTGACCCTTAGATCAGAGGTTGAAGGTCCCAATCCGAGGCGTCAGTCTCAAATCGAACCTGGAACGGTTTCAGAAGAGAGAGAGAGAGAGAGAGAGAGAGGCTGCAATGAGGAGGAGGCAACATTGACAATGGCTGAAGGCGGTTAGCTGGCGGTGGCTGGCAGAGGCATGTACGGTGGGTGGTGGTGACCAGTGATCTCTCAGTCACAACGTAAAGTCAGAAACAATTTCAGAACAACTCAACATAGGTCAGATCAATATCATGTGGACTTGGAGCCTAAAGCAAGAATAGCTTCGATTACCGAGCGACCATCACAAGGGAATTAGAATTACCTGCAGCAATTATGACAAGACCAGAAGTTTGGCAACCAGCTTTGCCATCGCCGCTCATGCCAAATGGGCAGTGGCATGTGTAGCTCCCCGGCTTATTCTTGCAATTCCCATGACATGGATATTGTCTTGGATCCTCGCATTCGTCGATATCTATATCAAACAGAATCAACAGTGAACTGTAAATGGACGTTTACGTGCTTTTTCGCCACGTAAAATTAGTAATGGTCGTATTGAAGCATTTAACACAATGAAAAATTGGTTTGAGGAAGTTGGATGATGGAAATTGTGGCTCAATCCAAACATAACTACATTTTGGGTGCAAAAGAGCAGAATAATACCTCGGCATCCGGGGAAGTTGGGTGTACATAGGGATTCCCGTGTATCCAGCCTCGCAGGAGCAACGATAACCCTGCCCGTTCCCGAAGTAAGAGCAGACGCTGTTGGCGCCACATGCATAGCTCGATGAGTTCGACTTTGCTTCCTCACAGCTCAAATTCCGTTCAACGACCCAATCCAGGACAACCTTTGAGTCAACGTGTTCTCTTATATCATCCGGGACAGGAAGCTTGTAATCGGAGACATGAAACGACTCCTGGTCCACTACGAACGCTGATCCGCAAGAGCTGAATTCCTGAACTGACTTGTAATTCGTTGTGCTGTTCATGGTTATATTGAGGGTCCTGAGGCTCTTGGGGATCGACGTCTGACAGCACCCGAGGCCAGAGCAAGCGCTTTCGGCTGTGAAGTTGATTGCCTCGCGGCAATAGGAGGAGCATCCACACCCAAAAGTCCCGGCAGCGTCTGAGATAAGAGCCGAGGTGTCGAAGCCGAAGACTGTGAGCTTGTTCCGGGTGTCCGAAAATGTATAGTGC
This sequence comes from Eucalyptus globulus, assembly GCA_014182545.1. NCBI lineage: Eukaryota > Viridiplantae > Streptophyta > Magnoliopsida > Myrtales > Myrtaceae > Eucalyptus > Eucalyptus globulus. The sequence goes on along the minus strand of CM024722.1, from coordinate 22,421,951 downwards.
CCATCTTCACTCATCGTGAACGACGTGTCAGGGTAGGATTCGTCAAGCAGATTGCCACTCTGGTCGTAACAGTCGTACGATATGTATATACCAATGGATATCGTCCCGTTCACCACAGATATGTCGAACGCCAGAATTTCTTTGTCGAAGAACAGCTTCGGGGGAGAAAAAGAGTGGTTGCAGATGAGGATGAAGTCGGAGTTCCGCGCGCAACTTTCGTCGAGCCCGAATGGGAAAGGCACGCTCATGTTCCCGCACATTCGGTCGCAGTTGTCCTTCTCGGTAAAGATGGCCAAGGCCAAGGCCATTGGAAGAAAACACGCCACAGCCGCCTTCATCACAGCCGCCTTCATCTTACCTTTTACCAGTCTGTGCTTCCTGTGGCTCTCCTCTTCCCGGTATTTGTAGATCTAGTCTCAACGCCGATGCTTCAGCGGCATTTAATAACTGAGTCATTGATACTGACCCATGGGAGAGAGATTGCCGCGCTTTCCGGCATATCATATTTTCAGATTTCCATACAAGTCAGTAGATATTATCTGTATGCGAAAAAATATACGTGTGAGTTCATAGTCACTTTCATTTTCACTCAAAATGCTAAATTTGAAAGCCATGACTATTCCACAATGTAGGGAATTTTCCAATTATCAAAGTATTAAGAGCGTTTATAACACAAGAAAAATAAGTTTTCTGAACCTACATGTTTCATGATTGGTTATTCAGTAAGTAACCTTGGAAACCTCTTAAAGTCACTTGAAAAATAAACAAAAAGATGTGTACGATAACATCATTACCTATATGGAAACTAATCTAAATGTAAACGTGAGTGATTTTAAAGTGGGTTTCTTTTTCTTTTTTTGGCGGTCTCTTAATGGGTCTACTTGAGGAAACCCCATAAATCCCCCCGTCTAGATGAGGGCTTTGCCCTTTTTCATGTGGAAACAATGACCACTGGGCAAGCCCACAATGGTGTATATTCATTTTCATTTATACTCAAAATTTAAGCATTCTAAATCTTGATTGTTTCACAAGATATGGAAATTTTCAATTCTCAAAGAACTAATTGCATTTAGCACAAGAATAATGAGTTCTTTGAATCCACAAGTTTCATAATTGAGTAACAAATACCGTTGAGGAACACTGTCGTCAATTATCTGCTTTAATCTCTAAAAAAAAAAAAAAAAAAATCGACTATAAGAACATTCTCAATAAAAATGTGGAAGTCCTTCGCTTCCATAACGAGGGATCTCATTTGATTGACCGCCATCATAATATTCCAATAATTTCGTGGGCCACTTAAAATCCCAACAAATTTTTACACTTCAAGGTGTAGAGATTGTTTTCACTTGTTTGCATTTATGGAGCTGGAAAAATTTGTGTTTGCATGCAGATGGGCTTGATCCATGTGCACTTTTCCTCGAGCATAATGGAAAGGGCACGTTCACTTCTCCCCACCTGCGAATGTAACCTCCGGATGGGGTGATTTGGTTCGACAGAGCCATCAACGAAACCCTCTCCACTTAAAAAATGTTTTGGTAGACATTTTTCTTTCTGGCCAGAAGTATTGATAGGTGTAGACTATTATGGATGGTAACTGTGGAAGTGAATCGCAGTTGATGCAGTTTAAGCAAATTTGCCTTTTTTCAATAGAATGTTTTTCTTTTTTTTGGGGGGCGGGGGAGGGTGGGTTTGGGTGGCCTTTCTGATCTTTGACAAGACAGATGGGAGTGGTCTATTATATATCCCACTTATGAATGAAGAGATTCGAGAAGTGACGTCTCCCATAATTGCCACTTTACCTTCCCCAATAACTTAGACTTCCACTTTCTTCTTTGACTCGTGCATTAATTTGTTTACACTTTCATCAGCATTTCTTCCGGGGAAATAATTCACTGACGGCATCGATACTCTTTCGAAAAATGGAAAAAGAAGGGGCCACACCTCCATCCGTGACGTTTTCAATGAAATCTGGTAACCCTTTTACTCGGTGTTTTTGCGAAATCTAGAATAGAAAATCTCACTTGTGATTTGCTTAAATCCCATTAAAAGGGAGTCCTTAAATATTAAAAAATAATGAAGAAAGGGAAAATTTTAATTTTAATAAAATTAAATGCTATGATACGATAATCACGACTATGAAAACAATATCACTAAAAAGAGTTATTAATGCTATTAATAATATGTATTAAATTTGCAAAATAGGAAAAAACTCTAGATAATGAAAAATATTGTTTTGCGGACTGATGATATTTATCTACATTTCTGTAGCTTCTCATTCTTTGTGCTCAAGATAAGTTGGTTTAAGAGGCTTTTGTTATTTAGGACTTCTGAGACTTAGTTAGAGGAATTTTCACCATAATAGGATAATAGAATTGACTTTATTGACTTCTTTTTCATCTTGTGCCTTCAACGAATGTAACCAATATCTATTCCTCGCTTTTCCTCTCTACTTTTCCTTTTCTAAGATTTTGAGACTCTCATACAAAATCCTACTTCTTTTTTCACATATTTGTTATGAAATTCATAAACCTCCTCATCAAAGTTAAAACCCCATACCGATGCCCGTGTTAGGTGTTTTGCTTCTCCTCTTTGCTCAGTGCAAAAAGAAGAAGAGGTATTTCATGCTTTTTAATGTAACACTAGTTTAATTTCTTTTGATGTTATGATTCCTTCTTCACAATCATATTATTGGTCTCTTTTTTTGTCGCATTGAAGTTATTTTCCATCAATCACTTTACTTTTAATACGAACTCCATCTATCTAATAAGATTTTTTTTTAAAGGATTAACTAAACAGAAATTGATGTCAAATACCTTATTTTCTCACAATCAAAATCACCAAGACTAATCATTGATGAATTCTTGTTTGAAAAATAGAGACTAACTTGTATTTTCATTCGTAAGCCAAAATTTTTGCTCATCTTTGTATTTTTAATGAATTTCGATAAAATAATCCAAACTAGATGTTGTCGTTATTTGACTGAGCAATGTCCATCATTTGAAAGTCGCACTTCAATTTCTTATGAGTTTTTGATTGCCGGATTGTTATAACTTTGGATATGTTTCTTTGAATAAACCAGAAACGAAAGTTTGTGGTCACAATAGCACCGCTAGAAATTCTAGCTAACGGCGCTCTTATGCTAGCGCCAACCTTTCTGCACACAGAATTATTGGTCTCTTTTTCATCGCATTGAAGTTATTTTCCATCAATCACTTTACTTTTAATGTGAACTTCATCTATCTAATAAGAATTTAAAAAAAAAAAAGGATTAACTAAACAGAAATTGATGTCAAATACCTTATTTTCTCACAATCAAAATAACCAAGACTAATCAGTGATGAATTCTTGTTTGAAAAATAGAGACTGACTTGTATTTTCATTCGTAAGCCAAAAACTTTGCTCATCTTTCTATTTTTAATGGATTTCGATAATATAATCCAAACTAGATGTTGTCATTATTTGACTGAGCAATGTCCATCATTTGAAAGTTGCACTTCAATTTCTTATGAGTTTTGGTTGCCGGATTATTATAACTTTGGATATGTTTCTTTGAATAAACCAGAAACGAAAGTTTGTGGTCACAACAGCACCACTAGAAATTCTAGCTAACAGTGCTCTTATGCTAGCGACATCCTTTCTCCAGACAAATGCGTGCGCATTGGTGTTCTTGTACAAAGTTAATTTAACACCTCTTCCCCTCCACCACCTTAATTGTAACCTCTCTCAATACCTGTATTTCTCTTTTTCCTTTTTTGACCATCAGGAATCTTTAATATATGAATACCTTAGACTTTTGCACAAGGGAGGAGGCGTTCCACCTTTTTAGTTACAGCTTTTCTTTTTCTTTCTTAAATGCCCTTAACTCTTTCCAAAAGACATCTAAATATTATAATTGAAAAAGGAGAAGTCAATGTAAACTTTATAATTGAAAAAGAATAAGTCTACCCGATGTATCTGCACAGCATGATACTGACTTGCGTGAGAGTGGGGCTGTCAAATGAGTGGTTCAGATTGGGTTGAAAATAGTTTGATTCATATTTACTAATTTAAGTAGTTTTAACTCATTTTCATACGGCATAAATTTAATGACCCATATTCGGCCTGTTTCACCAAAACCTAAGAAAAACTGATACTTTTCAAGAGCCTTTATGTCATGTTGGATATTCCGACATGCAGTTGACATTATCTGACAATCTTGGACATTCTTTGATACATGGTCAACACGTGTCGGAAAATCCGACACTTGATCAATTTTCCTAACACTCTTCGACACTTGAGCTGGAATTCCAACATGCAACTTTCAACACGTGATTTCGATGCGTGGAGTCAATTTTAAAATTTTTAAATAAATGATAGGTGAAAATGCATATATGTGAAACAGTAGAAATAATAAATGGGGAAAGAAGAAAAATATAATCTTCTCTTTTCTCCTGACTCTCACTTGCCGTGATATACAATTCGCCATCAAAGTTTTTTCTCTTCTTTTCCGACACGTCTGACACGTGAGTCTAGAATGTACATTGTTCATTTTTTTCTCTAAGTTTTATGAATTATAATTTGTCAAATTGAAATAATGAGTAATATTAATAAATGGTCGATTAATATTTTCATTCCAAGCCTTTTTAATTATTTATTTATGTGTGAATTTGAATCAAATTAATTTGATTGAAATAATAACGAAAATGATAATTTATTATGTAGATATAAAATATAAAACGTATCCAAATATGTTGGAATTCTCTGTTTTTGATAGACAATGGGTCATGTCGTGTCGGGTGCCGCATGTCGGTGCTGATGCTACTTAAATCAAAAGACATCAATATTCTAGAAAAATTCATACCCATTCATTTAACTCATTTTAATTCTTCACATGTATATGATATTTGGATAAAAACTTCACATCAAATCAATAAAACAAATTAAACAATAAACACATTAATAAACAAAATGAAAAGTGTAAAAACCTAAAAATTGAAGTACTTATAAAGAACATAGGGTTGGCAAAATGGGTGTGAGTCAAATTTAATGAGCCTAATTTCGTATGGGTAACTCTCTCTTTTTTCCCAGAGGGAGGTATAAATGAGTTGAAAAAAAAATACCAAAATAATAGATCATAAAGTGACCCATAAAACGTATTTAACAAAAGGTCTTCGATGATCGAACCGAGAATCATAAGACCCTATGAATTTATCAAATTAATGGCTAAAGTTTGAAATTCCAACATTGCTTTGCTCAATTATATGCATCTCAATAATTTAGGAAGAGGTCATCCACTATGTACTTGCATTACCAGTAGAAAACTCAAGTCCGAAACGGGACAGGAGCATCTAGGGTCAGTTTGACCCTCTTGAACAAGAAAATATCAAAATATCAAATCTGAGCTTTCCCATTAGAAGTCCAATAAATAAGCTAACAACCAATCAATACAACGAAAGAATATATCGTCTGTATTGCAAGGACTATATCGCATCATTAAATGATCACCAACGGACGGAAGACTCTTTGAAACGGAAAAACTACAGACCATTCACCGGATTAAATTCCTAAACAGAATATGTGATGTACAGATCGCATCCTTCATTTTCTACACACTAGGAGACTAGTCTAGTCCAGACACAAGTGTTTGCAAAGAAAGATTTTGACGGCACTGAGATCCTGGCGAAGTAGTGTCAACTCGAATTTGTTCGGTAAGTCTTGCACCAGGGGCAAATCATCGAGACAGTTGCCGTAAATCTGGTTGATCTTCGTGTCCGTTTCATATCTCAGTAGGCACTTCTTGTCCTGTGCTTCTTTCGTTGAAATAGGACCCTTTGCTGTCATGAGAGAAGGCCCTTCTTTGATATGAGCTATTAAATAAAAAAATTCGGAGAATCATTAGTTATAGCAACTAGTATGTACACTTACATCTTCTGTGCATCATACAAAATGTCAATTTACTCATCCTCAATGACGTTTGCAGCGCATGCAGCTATTAATCATCATATACCAGCGGAATTCGTCAAATTCCACGCAATTCAAACGGGCCTATACCCACGTCAGCGTTGGACACATTCTTTATTAGACATTAGATAATCACCCCCCAATCATCTCCATGGTCAGCTCATGATGCAAAAGGCTACAGAGCTTAAAAAATCCCAACAAACTTATCTTCTGTGCATCATACAAAATGTCAATTTACTCACCCTCAATGACGTTTGCAACGAACGCAACTATTAATTGTCATATATTCGCAGAATTCGTCAAAATCCACACAATTCAAATGGGCCGACACCAAAAAAAAAAAAAAAAAAAAGAGGCCGGCACCCAGGTCGCCTTTTAAACACATTCCCTTGAGACATTAAATAATCACCCCCCCTCCCCCCTCGAAGGTCATCTTATGATGCAAAAACTGTAGAGCTTAAAAAATCCCTACAAGTTTTTTTTTTGCCTCAAAGCTCGCTCCTCCCTGATAACATAACCCCATGAAGCGTGCTCTAAGATGCATTTTCTCAAACACATTGGGGCTATTGAAATTGCGGGCATAGTTTTACACGAACCCAACGCCCATAGGCATCATGAAAACAGAAACTCGCTGAAGCAATCACAGACATTCGTGCGGATCAGTAGTGTTGGGATGAACGGATCCCCAAAAACCGGATTCGACACTAAATCGAACCCCTAAAACGAATGCGGAAGTCGAAGCCCGGGAAAATCACGTATCACCGATCCTAAAGCACACCACAGATTCGAGCGTACCTTATTAGCCACAGATTAAACACCAATGCTGAAGTGAGGGAGAGAAATTGGCCATGTTCGATCCGATGATGACAATTCGCCTTGGAAGCGGAGAAGAAAGTGGCATTGTGCTTACTGTTTCTTCTTATTTGAGAGAGAGAGAGAGAGAGCGTTGAAAAGAGAGGGAGACGTACGTACATTAATGCCCAGAGGTGCGTTCTCTCTCTCTCTCTCCTCCCTTATATATGTCCCTCCAAAAACAATTAATCATGCCCCTTCGTCCATGGGCCCTACTCTTGTGGGCCGGGCTTTTAGGCCCAACATTGGCGGACGGGCCTTAAGCCCAACATTAAAAACCATCATCTCCCACTCGCACATGGTGGGCTGAACAGAATTCTCTTTACCTCTCTTCAACATTCATACTAGTGAATAATCCGTGCGACCAGCATACTTTGAGAGCTCGTTGCCATACATCTCGTTAGGAATATATAGCAGCTCATAATGGGCATCACACTCCGAGTAGATTTAGTATGCAGTACCCTAGATCGATTGATTACATTTACATTTCTCTTGATCTCTTTCAAACAATATATATATATATATATATATATATATATATATATATATATATATATTGTATTCACAATTATGATTATCACAAAGACAGTCATAATTGGTTAACCGGTGAATACAAAAATTACAATGTGATTCTCCAAATTCGATCTTCATCTTCCCTTCAAACTCTCAATTTCAGTTCAGCTTGCTTTTCTAGAAATGCCCCATTATATCGAATCAACTCATGACCATTGGTAACATCCTAAGATAACAAACACTAAATAGAAATCTTGAGAATAAGTAAGAGTCATGAGGGGACTAAAAATTTGAGGAACTCTTTTCCTCAAAAGTCTCACACGACATAAAAGATTGAGATCAAACTTTTGCCACTCTTATTGGTCGTTTTATGCATACATAGTATGAAATACGTATTACGCTATTAACTCCTTTCCCATGGAGCGTATGTCTACACCTTCAATACCGTACATATGATAGTTCAGACATACCCAATGTCTAACTTGAGTTCACGTATCTACTCATTCACAAAATTCATCAGAACTCACATCTGGTATCATAGACAGATAAAGTAAAATATGTGGGGTACTTTACTTTCGGACATAGTAAGTATTATGTCCTCATCTTAACACCCAGTTAAGGCGACATACGTATTTTAAGCTTCAGCTCTCGATTATCACCTAGATAATAAGCTTAAAAACAGTCTCATCTCTATTTATCACACAGTAAATAGAGGCGATTACTCGTGTGAGTGGGCTAATATTATAACTGTCCGACATACTTTCTCAAGTTAAAGTAATGCACTAAGTATTAAGATGCATAAAGATCAAACAAAGATTCATAGGCATTAATGATGGAAAAACACAAATTCATCAAATGTGAACACTTAGGAAATTACAATATTCAGTACATCAGCCTCTACGCAATCCTAGAGATTTCATATGGCCACAAAAACACATATCTAGGTATTGGCTTTGTCATAGGATCTGCTACCATTCTATGCGTAACATGTACTGTAAATTCACATCTTTTCGTGCAATCATATTCTTGACAAAAGTTATACTTGGTATCTATAGGTTTGGTCTTTCCATGATATTTTGGATCTTTGGTGTACACTTTTGCTGCTTGGCTATCACAGTTAACCAACAATGAATATGCATCACTTCTAATAACACCTAAATGATCCAAAAAATCTCTTAAGCCAAACATCTTCTTATATTGCTGTTGATATTGCCACGAACTCAACTTCCATCGTGGACAAGGCTATACACGTTTGTTTCTTATTGCTCCAACATATGGTGCAATTATTCAGTAAGAAAACAAATCTAGAGATAGATTTTCTTTCATTTAAATCTCCTCCCCAATCAACATTAGAATAGCCTTAAAGTCGCAGATCAATTCCTTAATAACTCAACGTATAATCAGCAGTCCCCTTTAGATACCTTAGTATTCTCTTAACGGCTTTCCAACGTGCTTGACTTGGATTGGATTGGTATCTGCTCACCATTCCAACTGCAAAACATATGTCAGGTCTTGTACACATCATAACGTACATCAAGCTCCCAACAGCACTAGCATAAGGAACATATTTCGTTTGTTCATTCTCTTGTGGAGTCCTTGGACACAGTCTATGGCTCAATCATTCACCTTTTGCAATAGGAGTGTCTATGGGTTTACAATCCCATATCATTCATCTCAAAATTGGAAGACAACCAACTTTTGACAGTATTGACAAGCTCTATATTGCTTCCGGCAATTAGTATATCATCAACATATAATGATATGATCACAAATTAATCCTTTGAATCTTTTGATATATACATAATGATCCTCATTTATCATTTTAAAATCATATGCCACTATGGCATTATGAAAACGTATATACCATTGTCTTGATGATCAAGATAATTAAATTGAGGTAATATATCGATCTCAAAAGTCGACATACATTTTCTTCTTGGCCTTTCACTATGAAACCAACAGGTTGTTCCATATATATTTATTCCTCTAATTCTCCATTGAGGAAAGCAGTCTTTACATCTATTTGATGTAACTCAAGATCCATACTAACCACTATTGCCAGAATTATGCGAATCGAGATAAATCTCACTACAGGAGAAAATGTTTCTTCATAATCAATTCATTCCTGTTGATTATACCCATTCACCACAAGGCGAGCCTTATGCCTTTCTATCAAGCCATCAGCTTTTCGCTTCATTTTGAGAACCCACTTGTTCCCAATAGCTCTGCGTCCTTTTGGAGTTCCCAGACTTGGTTTGACTTCATTGACTCCATCTCCTCTTTCATTGCATAAATCCATTTTTCCTTACTAGGGCATTTCAGAGTCTCATTAATATTTCTTGGTTCATCCTTATCTCGTGGAGCAATTATAAAAGTTTTCCCTTCAATGTCAAAACGTCGATGGGGAATACTTTGGCGACTTGTTCGCTATATGAGAGATTGTACACTTAGCACATCATTCCCCATTATGCTCCCACTCGGATTAGATAATGACGATATCATCTCATCATGTGGTTGTAATTGAGAATGAGTTGAATTCAATTCATCACTTCTCATATTACTCACACTTGGACGAACTCCACTAATATCATTATCTTGATCCAAGGTTTCAAATAGGGGTAATCTTCCCCTATTTCGCCATTCTTAAGAAATTCATCATTTAAGAATGTGACATCCCGTGATTAAAATTCAGTTATACTCTCACTTTCCTGCTCACCTATGAACACATACCCTTTCGAGTGTTCGGAGTATCTCATTAAAATACTCTACTTTCCTTACCCAATTTCCCAAACTTGTGAGATAACTCATGAGTATAGGCAGCACAACCCATGGCTTAAGAAAACTTAAGTCTGGTTTTCTACCTGTCCATAACTCATATGGAGTGGAAGTAACTAATTTGGAAGGCACCCGGTTAAGTATATAGGCAGCAGTTAACAACGCATCACTCCAAAAAGTAATAGGTAAATTAGCATGCGCCATCATGGACCTAATCATCTCCAGTAAGGTTATGTTTCTTCTCTCTGCAACACCATTTTGTTGAGGAGTATTTGGAATAGATAACGGTCTTTCTATTCCTTTTTCACCACATAATTTTCTGAACTCATCAGATAAATATTCTCGACCCCGATCGGATCTCAATGCTTTTATTTTCTTGTCTAATTGATTTTCTACTAGGTTCATAAACCTTTTAAAACAACTTATTGCTTCAGATTTATGAGAAATCAAATAGACATATCCGAATCGAGTATAATCATCTATAAAAGTGATGAAATAAACAGCCCCATGCCTTCCTCTCACATTCATTGCACCACAGACGTCAGAATGGATTAAATGCAGAGGAAATTCAGCTCTTTTACCTTTTCCAAATGGTTTCCTTGTCGTTTTCCCTACTAGGCAATGCTCATATATGGGCAAATCGACTTTTTCAATGTTGCCCAACAAGCCCTCTTTGGCTAGTCTATTCATACATTATTGGCCAATATGACCAAGTCTAGTATGCCACACATTCACATCATTATCATATGAAGTAGAAGACGTGAAACAAGGGAACAACAAACATTGACATCACCACAGTCAACATTTAGTATAATAAAACCATCTAGAAAGTGATCACAACCATAGTAGTTTGTATCCAAATACAAATCTACACCGCTATTACGGAAGTTCACATTAAAACCAAGCTTAACCAACACCAAAACAGACACTTAAATTTCGACGAATCTCCAGAGCATATAGAATATCATGTAGGAACAAGGTGCGCCCACCACACATGTTCAGTTGGCAGGTGCCAACCCCTTTAACTTCAGCTCTAGAGTTGTTTCCCACATAGATCCACTTAGTTCTAATTGGTATTCGTCGGAATTCCACAAAGGATCCTCTATCCTTCGCTACATCGTCTGTTGCTCCTGAATTTACAGTCCACAAAGGATTGGATTCAGTCTATAAAGCAGAACTTGACACAAAAGCAAAGTTCTCAAATGTACAAGAGGTGTTTACCTTCTTTGGCTCACGACAGTCGCGAGCATAGTGACCATTTTTGTCACAATTGTAACACCTCACCCTTGACATTTTCTTCACTTGAGGACGTTTTCCTCTCTTGTGTTGGTTAACTCTTGATCTCTTGCAATAAGGACTTGATCATTTGCATTCCCACATATTGAACGAATCAATACGCTTGCGCTTAGAGCTCAAAGCCCTTTCTGAGCTAGAACTAGCATTGCAAATATCTATTTTCAGCTCACATGCCATTAAGCGGTCCTCTACCAACTCAAGGTGGCGCATGGCATCCTCAAGATCTTCCATAACATGGTCAAGAGCTTCTAGTGCTTCTTGCTTTTCCAACATATATTGAATCTTCATATTCAATATTTCACAATTGTTGCCGTTCACATTAGCAATTACGTTCTTAGTTGCTGAACCCATCAATCTGAACACATCAGACATATATGCACGAATAGTTAATGCCTATCATTTATGCATCCACTTTGCACAGACCCATCATATCAATGAATAATTTCAAGTAAGGTTTCAGAATCAAAAGGTCACTTCGTTTCCAATCATCCTCCAAAAATCCTAACTTAAAACTATCATTAATGTAATTGTCTTATGCAAAATAAATTCTATGAAGTTACAAAAACTTCTATAACTACCTACATCAATCAGTAATAACATAAAGTAAATAATATCTAACATCCAATAGAATAATAATGCTTTCACATAATACAACAATCAATTACACTAAGTAATATATTCAAAGAAGAAATATTAACATAGAAAGAGATATTCACACTTAAAAAACATCTCATAATTAATCTAAGAAATAAATAAGGAATATCCCTTCTAATCTATCAGTCAAAACATCTTAGAAAGTTGAAGGCACATTTGCCAACCACAGAAAAACTTTTGGAGAGCTTTTATGTCGCCACCAAGGCGCATTTACTCTACGCCATGTGGCGCTCAATTTAAAGGTTGAATTTTTGGTCAACTCAATCATATAATACTCTCTTACAAAAGCTTCCACTAGCCTCCTATAACCTAGGACCACGTTGACCTCCCATAGCCGATCTAACACTGCTTGCTATTCAGGTGGAAGAGTGTTCATCAAAGTCGACACCTTCTCAAAATTCGGCATAAGATAACCATTTCAGATGATTTCCTGTATCATCTGATTAACCCTGACCACGTGTGATACTAAATCACCGTCATGCCACCGATAATTAGCTAACTCTTTCATCAGTCTTTTCAGTCTAGCTCTTCCTTCGTCCGTTCTCGGGATTGCAGGTATCCGTGCATAACGCATCATAGTTCATGCAAAAAATGCAGAACCAATAAATGGATCACTTATAATCCACAATAAAAAAAAATGGAAAATACATAATTTTCCATGATTCATGCAACAAACGCAGAATAAAAAATGGATTACCTCTAACCCACATAGACATAATCGAAAAAAGGAACAAATTCCTCTTCTTCTTTTTTCCGAGTCGGCCGTCAACGGTCAAATCAACCGTCGAAGGTCAACGGTCGTTGGTCAATGGTCAACGGTCAACGGTCAATGGTCAGCGTCGTCGGTCGTTGGTCGTCGGACAACGAACGGACGGTCGGGCCAGGTTGGACGAACCGACCGCACGTGCCACGGGCGTGCCCGCGTCACGCCCGTGGGTCGGATCGCGCAGGTCGGGTTCGCCGGTCGGTGACCACCCGGCCAACCGTCGTCAGTGCTGACGTCATCGATGACGTCATCCCAGCGGTTACCGACCATTGGGTGACGTCAGCACGCGTCGGTCAAGCCGGCGCGGTGCCGGTTCGCCGCCGACGTCGCGCACGTGTCGGTTCGCCACCGGCGCGTGTGGCGCACGCGCGGGCCGATGCTAGCGCTTGGGCGCATCGCGCCCACGCGCAGCGGCTTCGGCCGTGCGTGTGGCGCGCAGATGGCGTCGCCGGGCGGCGCACAACATGTCGCCGGACTCGCCTCGACGAGCCCTTTCACCCTACGTTTTCAAAAATTGATTTCGAGTCACAGAAACTCGAAAAAATGGACGAACAGCGCTCGGGTGTCGGGATTTCTCGCCCCGATCCGTACGACCAAAAATTTTCGTGAAAAATCAATCAAAAAACATCAAACAGGTCGGGAAAACGTGAACTAGGGCTCTGATACCAATGTTGGGATGAACGGATCCCAAAAAACCGGATTCGACACTAAATCAAACCCCTAAAACGAATGCGGAAGACAAAGCCTGGGAAAATCACGTATCACCGATCCTAAAGCACACCACGGATTCGAGCGTACCTTGTTAGCCACAGATTAAACACCAATGCTGAAGTGAGGGAGAGAAATTGGCCCTGTTCGATCCAATGACGACAATTCGCCTTGGAAGGGGAGAAGAAAGTGGCCTTATGCTTATTGTTTCTTCTTATTTGAGAGAGAGAGAGAGAGAGAGTGTGTTGAAAAGAGAGGGAGACGTACGTACGTTAATGCCCAGAGGTACGTTCTCCCTCTCTCTCCTCCCTTATATATGTCCCTCCAAAAACAATTAATCGTGCCCCTTCGTCCATGGGTCCTACTCTTGTGGGCCGGGCTTTTAGGCCCAACATGGGCATATGGGCCTTAAGCCCAACATTAAAAGCCATCAAGTAGAAACTATCGCTACGACATGCAAGGTTCAAATGGTGCATGTTTAGTATTTAAGCCCTAGTTCATGCAACGAGCAAGCAATAGATCACATTGCTGGCTAGTTCAATTATTAAAAAAGAATGCATTGTTTAGTATTTAAATATTTTCACACTCGCTTTCATGCGTAGGTTGGACTTTGATCTTAATCTAAAGTGTAAAACTATTTGATTGGAGAGGCAAATAAAGGTATGAAAAGATTCGAATTTAAAACCTCCAGCTCTAATATAGTGAGATTTTGGTAGGACTACTACCAATTGTTCTAAAAGTTAAAGTTATTAAATGAATGTATGATTTATTATTTAAATATTCTTACATTGAAAATTGCTGACGCATTTTCTCAAACACATTGGGGCTATTGAAATTGCGGGCATAGTTTTACACGAACCCAACGCCCATAGGCATCATGAAAACAGAAACTCGCTGAAGCGATCACAGACATTCGTGCAGATCAGTAGAAACTATTGCTACGACATGCAAGGTTCAAATGGTGCATGTTAAAGTCTCATGCAACGAGCAAGCAATAGATCACATTGCCGACTAGTTCAATTATTAAAAAAGAATGCATTGTTGAGTATTTAAATATTTTCACACTCGCTTTCATGCATAGGTTGGACTTTGATCTTAATCTAAAGTGTAAAACTATTCGATTGGAGAGGCAAATAAAGGAATGAAAAGATTCGAATTTAAAACTTCCAGCTCTAATATAGTGAGATTTTGGTAGGACTACTACCAATTGTTCTAAAAGTTAAAGTTATTAAATGAATGTATAATTTATTATTTAAATATTCTTACATTGAAAATTGCTTTGACCTATACTCTCATTTCATCACCTACGACATAACTAATGCTCCAGACCTCGGAAGAACCTAAAAGATGCCTTCTCAACACGATCAATTCAACTATAGAGAGAAATTGAACAAAAAAGTGTAACTGATTCGATTACAAAGGGATAAATTCACAAAAATGGAGAGAGCTTGGTGATGAACTTGAGGATGCCGAAGCTGTGAGGAGCGGAGCCAGCGATGTTGAAGGTGAGAGTGGAAGGAGAGAGGACGGCCTTGATTGGGAGCTCGAAGACGTTGATTAGCTGCCGAGTGAAGGTCTGGTACTGAGTGCCCACGAATTGCTTCATGCTCTTGATCGGGTACGTAGTAGGTGCGGGGTGTGCAGTGGGCTTGGGAAAATTGGGTTAAAATATGGGTCACTAAAGCCCATTTATGACCTGTTTTTTGAGCCATGGAAAAATGGGTTAAAATAGGTCACTTGTGAGAAAAGAAACAGAGTTTCCCATATCGAACTAGACTCGTCCAATTTGAGTCAGGAACCCATTTTGCTGGGCCTACATTGGAGGGCGAGACCGCTGTATTTGAAAAAACTATAAAAAACCAAGCAGTTTGACATGTTCTTGGAAAGAAAGGGGAGTCATTATTTGCCTTAGTCTAGATATACTCAGAAGATCAACTATGTCAACCAATATCTTTCCTATGTTTATGTTCTATAAAAGAAGTAAAATTAGTAAACTCTCATGTTAGCATAACTGGTTAGGGGGTCAGGAGATCTCCAGTTAAGGATTTGAGATCATCGTGCAAATTACTTTGAGTCAATAACATATATTCAATTTCAAAGTTTGAATTTAATTGTTTCACAGGGCTTTATAAGTATAATTTTTATAAGGATCAGTCATGCACGTGATGAGTCCATGGCATTTGTAGGAGAGATAGAGACTAGCTATTACATTGGGGAAAACATGGTAATATAAAGTTTTGGAAAGGGAAGAACTCCTAGAAATATGTTTGCTCTAATAAACAAACTTTTGACTTCCAAAAAGCTACTTAAGTATATAAAAGAGCAGCTCAAAAAAAAAAAATGCTGCAAACGACAACATTATAGGGACGGTTACTGACACGTGTCCTATGATACGGCAACCCATTTGTTAAAGAAATAATTCTTATCGCCGTTAAATGAGGTATTCATATAGCGAAAGATTGACTAACCATACGAATCGATGATGACGGTTGCGGATTATATAGAAAAAGATTAAATGGGTTGTGTGTCTAAAATTATTTTCCCAATGAACTATGTGGGCCGTATAATATTACATGCTTGAATCAGTAATTTAGGAAGATGTTTTCTTTGGCAGCTGTTATTGTGCCTGTCTTGTGCATTACTATTGGTGTTTCAGTTTCGGTCACGTGGGAGTGGAGAATCAGAAAGATAAACTTCAAATGAAATGGAGGAAAGCCTTTGAAACAAAATGGAGTTCGAATCTTTACGAATGCAGAGTTGGCAAAAGCAACTAACAATTATAATGATACCAATAAGCTCAATGAAGGCAGTTTCGGTTTTGTCTATCGAGGGAGAATAGAAGTAGACACCATGGTCACAATTAAGAAGCTTAAAGATGTGCACAAGTCTCTAGTGAATGGGGATTTCCAACACAAAATTAATATTTGTCGCGACCTAATTTTCGGGTGTACCACCTAAAACTAGGTTAATGGACTACTAAGTCTTTAACTTAGACTGGGCTCTCCCAAGCACATACTAATTCGCGACTTAAGGTTCAAGTTTTTTAACATGCAAATGATTATTATCTAAGAGTCGCCACTAATCAATTTATAATAGGCCGATTAGACACTTAAGTAAAATAGAGATTAAGGGTACGGGGACTTGGTTACACTAGATTTCTCTAATACCCTTTTGGCACCATTTCTTTTTAATTTTCAAAAATGTTTTTGAAGGCAACTAATTTATTTTAACCTAAATCTCTATCATGCAATGGGGGTAATTATAGAGATGCTCAAATATTCAATAAATAAATTGCATTACATAAAGCAAACGATTTTTTTTTTGGGTTTTCTTGAAAATTAGAATTCTTTTATAAAAATGCATTTTTTTTTTAACTAAATGGGCCTATTATGCAAACTAGTTATTATGCACCTCATGACCTAACTTCACTAATGAATAAATTCTGATTAAATGATCATATTATGCAAACTCATTAACATGCACCTAGATTTTTGTATTTTTGTATTTTTTGTATTTGAAATTCAGAATTAATAAAAACGCTAATTAAACTGTCTAAAAAGAGATATTTTTCTAATTTATTCTAGGGATTAATTTGACTTAAACCCTATCCTATCTTAGAAAACTACTTTTTGAAAAATGAAATAATTAAAATGTGTGAACATTATCTAAAAAATTAATTTAGGTCCAACCCTAACTTATTTTTAAAAAATGCAATCCTAAAAATGTAATCCTAAGAAAATTCTAATTTACTAAACCTACATGTCTGATGTATTAACCTATATGCTCATGGAGAATTTTGATTTTTGATTTTCTGATTTTTTTTTTTTTTAGTTTTCTTTAAGATAAGTGATTATTAAATAAATATTAAATCTAAACTATCAACAAAATAAATGATTAAAATAATCAAAAAAATAACACATTGTCTCACGGTTCAAATTAACGATTATTTTAACCCTAATTATCACGACAAAGAATTCAAAATAATTAAAAATCTGATCTGTCTTACGAATCAAATTAATAATTATATTGATTCAACAATTAAAATGCCCAAAAATTAATATAATTAAAAAATAATCCGACATCTCACGAGATCAAATTAATAATTATAATAATTTTGACAAAACCCTGCAGATAATGCTTATAATATACATAAAATGAACATCGAGATCTAATGTTCTAATTTACACAATAACAACTAAACCTGATAAAAAAATAAAAGATAAAATAATAATAATAATAAAAAGTAAACTACCTTGACTGTTTTTTATTAAAAAAGAAACCGACGATTTGCACCGGGGTCGTGGTCGAGCTTTGGCACGGGAGTTGGGCAGCGGGAGCAGCGGTGGCAGCGACTCTCGGAGCTCCGACGTAGGCTGGGCGGCGGTGACGACGTGGAGGTGCTGACGTTGCTGGTAGCAGGCGGAGGTGCGGCACGGCGCTGCTGGTGCTTGAACACCGGGCGAAGGCTGGCGGGCAGGTGCGGTCGTCTGGCAGAGGTGCAGTCAGAGGGTAGCACAGGAGGCGGTGCGGCGTCCGGCGGGGCGGCAGAGCGGCGGCGCGAACTCCTGTGGCGTCGAGCAGAGGTTCGGAGCTTCAGGGGATGAGCGCCAGGCAGTCGCGGACGGTGGCGCGGCTACAGGCGTTGTGCTCGCAGGTCGCTGGCGACGGGCAGATGAGACGTCGGCATGGGGCTTCGGACGGAGGCGCGGCGAGCAAAGGGGGCTCGGGCTTTGGCTGCCGAGCAGCGTTGGCGCGGCGAGCAGGGACCAAGCTCCGGCCGCTGGGTAGTGACCGGCAAGGGAGACGAGAGGGGCTGCTTGTATGGGCTCGCGGGTGAGGCGATGGCGCGAGCTCGCGGGTGCGGACGCGTAATTCGGAGGGAGGTGGTCGTCGGGTGCTGTCTCGTGGGCGGAGGCGCGGAGCAACGGTGGCGCGCACGGGGACCTGCAGCGGCGGAGAGACGGGCGAGCTTCCTTTCCGTTTTATTTATTTTTATCTTTTCCGCTGACCTCTCCCCTCACGTTTCTCTCTGTCTCTTCTCTGCAGCTGATTTCTGCTCTTGTACTTTTCAGCAAAAGGCCAGGGCTGACTTTTTCTTCTTCCAAGATTCCTTCTCTTTTTCTCGCGCTTGCATTTTTTCTCTTTCTTTCACGAATTTTCACTTGCACGAATTCTTTCTTTCGCCACCCCCCTTTGCTCGAAAATTTTTGGTCTCCTTTTATAGTGATCCCGACCACCCTCTTTTATGGCAATTTTCGAGCTTCCTTTTTCCGTTGCCTTAATTCATGTAAATTGGAGTGAAATCTTGCAATCGATTTGATTTTTCCTTAGATATTTCGATTTATTCCCTTTTATCAAACTCCTTACTTTTTTATTCATCTGATTTCTTTGATTGAGAATTTGCTTCCATATTTACTATGAATTAAATATTTACCGGAGCAAGGATGGTTAATCAGAATTTCCACATTCCATTCATAACCAAATCATATTGATCATTCCCTTATTTCCCTTTTTTTTTTTTTTATACCATGCAAATTTTATTTTTTTAAGATCGTCAAAATTTAGGTGTCAACAATATTGTGATGCAAATAAACCACAAAAATGTGATGAAGCTCAAAGGCATATGCTTGGAGACTAGAATACCATTACTAGTCTACGAGTACAAGTCAAATGGTACCCTCTTCCAGCACATCCATCAGAATGCGTCAACCATCTTAAAATCGTGGAAAAATCGGCTCAGAATAGCCGCTGAAGCTGCTCTTGCACTTGAGTGTATGCATTCCTGCACAGAACCACCAATCATTCACGGCAACGTCAAGTCGGCAAACATACTTTTGGATCAAAATTACTCGGTGAAATTATCTGATTTTGGAACTTCAATACTTATATCACCAGAGCATAGTCATATCGTAGCCACTGAAATGAGGGCACATTAGGCTACATTGATCTGGAATATTTAACCACTGGTAAGTTGACAACTAAGAGTGATGTATACAGTTTTGGAGTTGTCCTTGTGGAATTGCTCACCAAAAAGAAGCCTAGGAGTTCTATCACAGAGTTTGGAGAGCCAATCAATATTATCCCTTATTTCATCTCTTCCATGAAGGACGAGACACTCTCCACTATTATAAACTATGAGGCTGCTAGTGAAGATGAAATCAAGAGAGTAGAAAGGGTTGCTGAGATTGCAGTGAAGTGCTTGAACCAAACTAGTGCGAAGAGGTCAACGATGACGGAAGTGGCTCAGCAACTCACCATAATTAACCCAAGCCCAACAGTTGAAGAAAACACTGAAGAGAACAAATCCAAGTTGGATGTAGAAATCCGTCACTTCACCAAGCTTTCGGCCACGGGGGACATCAAGCGTGTCTTAGTTGTCCGGGAGTGGATTCGGTATTTTCCTACATTTGATATCTTATTCTTGCGACATGTAGTAATTGCCTATAAGAATTTCTAGGGTTGATTTTGTGCTTTAAATATAGGGAAAATGTCACAAATGGTCCCTATACTATTACTTAATGTGCAATTTGGTCCCTAAACTTTCGATTAGCTCAATTTGGTCCATGAACTATTGATAAATGCCCAATTTGGTCCCTGAACTTTCAATCGGCTCAATTTGGTCCATGAACTATTGATAAATGTCCAATTTAGTTATTCATTACTATTTTTCCTTTCCTTTTTTAAAATTTTTTTTCGTTACTATTTTTTTTTTTTTTTTCGTTACTATTTTTTTCTTTTTTTTTTTTCATTACTATTTTTTTTTCTTCTTTTTTTTTTCGTTACTTTTTTTTTTTTTTTTTTTTCGTTACTATTTTTTTTTTTTTTTCTTTTTGTTATTTTTTTTTTCAAATTTCGTTACTATAAGCAAAAAAAAAAAAAAAAAAAAGGAAAAATAGTAACGAATGACTAAATCGGACATTTATCAATAGTTCAATGACCAAATTGAGCCGATTGAAAATTTAGGGACTAAATCGGACATTTATCAATAGTTCAGGGACCAAATTGAGCCGATCGAAAGTTCAGGGACCAAATTGCACATTAAGTAGTAGTATAGGAACCATTTATGACATTTTCCCTTAAATATATGCTATTTTGCCGTTTGCTTTGGACTTATATTTGTGTAGGCATTTGTGCTGGTTTAAGTGTGAGAATCTAATATAATATATGTGAAGCTGTGCATTGAAGTAGACTTATCTTATGGCCATTTTGACATTATAATAATCTCTCTTTCCCTTTATCTTTTCTTGTTTTTCATTTTTCCCTTCATATAATAATAATAATAGGTGATGAAAAAATTTCACTCACTCCTTCATATCTTTTTTCCCCTTAATCTAATTTCAATTCACTCTTATGGCAAGTAAAAATTTCCATTCACTTTCAGTCTTTGATTTTCCCTAGTTATATCGCAATTAATCTTACTATGATTTTCATTTCCAGAAAAAAAAAAAAGGTAATAATTGTTGGCCAAAAAGACAAAAATAGGCTAGAACAATATGTACCTTCACTCTTTTTTTTTTCTTTTTTTTTTTTTCTACTTTTTCATAATTTGATCTTAATTTTACGATGGAAAAATAAAATCTCTATTCACTTTACTTTCTCTTGATTTATAGTTCATTTAATATAATTTGAGGTTAGATGTTGAATTTGGATTGAGAGCGGGAAAGACAAATTGATTCAAAACTCAAACAATGCCACATATTCCAGCTATGATATCATTACTAATAATTATGAAAAAGGGGGATAGTCAAACCTATTGGACTCTGAGATCTACATAATAAGGACGAAAACTTCTTATACAAACCTACGTGAGAGGATCGCAAGATCGAGAAGGAAGAATTAGGGAATTTACTTCATAATAACAATATCGTAGAACAGCTTTTTTTTTTTTTTTTTTTTGAGAAAGATAAAATAAATAACTTTTATAACATTAATAGCAAGATCGACAATCCACCATTTAAGATGAAAGAACGTGAATCATATAAGTGAATTAAAAACCGTGATGAATAACAATAGCAAGGAAGACCTAATCTCTATTATCTTCAATAGAACTTTTTATTTTCTGTCTAAATTTTATGAATTAAAGGCTTAGACAATTTAATTTTTGGTAATTGACCATGATGTTACAAAATATCTCAGATGGCTGTGTAAAGAACCAATCACAATTATGTTCCACCAAATAGTGATGAACTAAATTGACAAAAAGATAAAAATATATATATATCTGTATTTTTAATTGGTTTTCAAGGGTAATTTGAACCTGGCATTTGTTTTCTCCAGAGTATTCCAATAAAGGATATTTTTTTTTAATGGAATTATGGGAGAAATATTAAAGTAGTCACCAGACTTTGTTGGTCCCGTGCTAAAGCTAAAATTCTAGTTGAATGCAAAGACATCCCAAGTTTGTTTTAGCTGGATGCTTTTTTCTGATAGTTTTTCTTGTAGTTTACCTTCGACTAATGCATCTTTGAATTTTCAAAATATATATATTTTCATATTATTCATATGATAGCACTTGTGGTGCTAGGACGGCAATTACCTGCAACTTAATGCCATCTTGTAGAGCTTTCGTCAATATTTTATATAGATGGGCCTATGCAAATAAAAACAAATAAACTTAAAAAGGCCTCATCCAAAATAAAATTAGAGACTTAATTGTACATTGTGCAAAAGTTCTAATTTAATAGTTATTGCGACCTAACCTCACATGAGCCACTATAGGGGCTGGTCACTAGATTATTAAGTCTAAACTTAGCTTGGGCTCTTCCAAACTTATACTAATTTGGAACTAACATGTAGGATTATTTTTATTTGGAAGTCACAACTAATTAATTTGTTGTGGGTCGATTATATACCTAAATAAAGTAATAAGAGAATTACTTTATTGTTACGAACAAGAGAATCTAGAATCGAAAACTTAATTACACTAATTAATCAGGCTAGTGCACTCTCGGTACCTATCTTATACCATTCATACGTCCTAGGATTCAATTCCTACCCAGGCTAAGGAAACAAGAATCCATGCATCAAAAGGGTGCAATTGGAAAAAAAGATATGTGCATACAACAAGCCAACAATTGTTTTCCGATATTCAATCCCTATTCTAAAGCCTAGAGGGGCTTGTTCAATTTTGAGCATAATATTTTTAAGGACTTCCACAAATTTTAATTAAAAAAATATTCAAAACTAATATTTAAGCTTTTCCCTTACTTTAAAAAGAATAATTTTTTTTCAATATTTTAAAATTTTTTTTTGGTTAATTAATCCGTAAACCGAAAATATGGACTCAGGCTGGGACTGGTGATACCAACTAGATTAAAAGAAGTGGGCTCAATGATTGAAGCCCAATCTGCTCACGACCTGAACCGAGTCCAAATTCAATTAACCTAGGCCCAACCCAGATTTACCAACACTAAGCTCAAGCTCACTTCCTATTTTTTCGTTTTCTCCTCTATTTCCCTAAGCCCTTCAACGTGTCCTCCCTATTCCCCTGCCCTAGGACAAACCCAGACAGAACACACCAAAATGCAAGACAACCGCGTGAGGAGTTCAACAATCAAAGCTCGTTAGACTAATTCATCGGTATATCGCATATACAGATTCCACCATCGAGCGCTCATGATCGAAGACTCCCTAAACCAAACCGGGAAACGACTTCTAACCTCTGAACAACTATTAGTTTCTACCCACGATCACCTGGGGCTCGCGCTCACAACGACACGATAAACCCCAGGAACAATCACAGGAAATAGCTGAGCATGAGGCAAAACGATGGCTAAAAATCTGGGCCTGTTCAAACTTTGTAGAGATGAAATTTGGCTAAAGAAATGTATTCGGCCATCAGAAAAAATGTTGTACAGGACAAAACACTTATGCAGATCCTTGGAACAATTCGGAATTCGAGACTAGAACGACCGGTTTGGTTCGGGCGTTCCCTAGTTTTGGCACATATTGAGAAGAAGACATTACCCATTCTTAGATCATGGATTTGGATCCAAACTCAAAGAAAACCACCAGGAAAGACTCGACACCAACAAGTTAGAAGTAAAACACGCATAAACTAGGGAAGCTGGGCCGCAGCCTCTCCTTCAACCAAAGTAGGGCGGAGCAAAGAGGGTTCGAGGGAATGAGCGTTTAACCGCGGGGGTCCCTACCTGGCTTGGCAACGACGGCCTCGACACAAATCTAGCTATAGCTAGTGTTGTCTTCGTGTCACCAATCCGTGATCCTCCGGAAGACGGCGGATTGAACCGACAGATTCACTCAATGGAAATCGAACACCGTGAGAAAGGGGAAAGCCGCGGGCTCGGTGGGGTCAGTTAGGGGCTGTCGGTTCGTGTCGGGGTCGGGGGGCTCAGGGGGGTGGACTTTCTTTTTGGGGGACTTCTCTCGGGCTGAACGACACTCTTGTGGCCTCCTCATTTTCTCTTAGTAGTGACTTTTTTTTTTCCCCTCTTCTCTTTTATTATTCTCCGCCACAGTTCGGCTCGCTGAACGGTCCAATCGATGGAGGCCCTTCGCCCTCCGGTCTCTCCTGCGCCGGCCGGTCCTTGGCCTACACTGACGGTCCTCCCCTTGCTGTCTGCTTTGCCACCGGTCTGTGCTCCGCCCTAGACAGATCTGCGGCCTTGAGCTCCTCCTCGAATTTACAGCTTGACCTGTCACTAGGCCGCCCGTTCTCCCCTTTTAACCGGTGGTCGCTTCCGCATTCTCCGGTCCTTTGAACATGCCATTCTCTATCACGCACGTGAACAGCAGGACTTTTATAGGAGGCTATTTTTTTTTTTTTTTATTATTTTTATTATAAAATTAGTAAAATTTAGTAATATTGATGTAAATTATCCAAATGCTTACATGCCGTGCCGAAAATTCTTTTTGCTCGGCTCTAATTTTTAATATTAATTAAGATATTTTTTAATTATAATTTTTAAGTGGCACTTAAAGTGCCACATTTTGTTATTCTTTTTATTATTTTTATTATAAAATTAGTAAAATTTAGTAATATTGATGTAAATTATCCAAATGCTTTCATGCTGTGTAATCTAATGAAAATTCTTTTGATAGAGCTGAGTCGATCTCCCATTTTCCTTTTTTTTTTTTTTTTAAATTAATTTTTAATATTTTAATATTAAATTTTTAAATTTTTAAATAAATTTAAATTTAAATTTAAATTTAATTAGTTTTTATAAAATTTAGCACCAAAAAAGGTGTTTTACACTTGCTTCATTAGAAAATAATAGCATTTTTATAGTGATCCCATTAAGTCATAGAATAATCTAGTGTCGAATAATCATCTGTTGGCACATAAAAAAAAAACATATAAGTCAAGTATATTTGATTATGAAAATTAGCATTATCATATGTGTTGCAAATATAACTCTTATAGCAAACCAACTACTTTTTATTTCCCCCTTAATTGATATTCATAATTAGAATATTTAACGCTCAATTCAAGTCGACTACATTTTATGTTTGTTTGGAACCACAGTTGCAAATGTACTCATGGATGCTAATCTTTTTTAACCAAATACTTTCACATGTTATTTATTTGAAAAATCTCGAAATTATTGCAAGATTATTTTCTTTTGATTATTTTAATACATCTTTATATGGCTATAAATATGAGTGTTATGATGAGTGTACTATATTTTCTAATATTAATAGAAGAGGGCTACTTTTTTAAACCCTTGAAAGTCATTATATCCATAATCCGAGATGTAAAGAGGGACTCCTTTTAGAAAATAATAGTTCACGGAGAGAAAAATAATAATTCTCTACAGATATAATCAGTAACTCTTTGTTCTAGTATAGCCATACACTTGTACAATATGAATTCATCATTTTCAGTTTTTCAAGATTCAAACAACTTAAAAGTTATAGAAGTAGTATAATTGAGTATACAACAATCTTATTTGACAAGAACTTATTGACATAAACATGGGAATGCATATCCATGGCATTGCAAAAGACATGTCATCTTTTTTGGGGTGCCGCTATAGTTGTACTTCATCATCTTGTGATGATCCACAAAATCCCATAGATTAGCTTAAGAGGATTGACAAACACTTTGTGAAACTATTTCACCGAAATTCCTTCGATGATAAAATACATTTCACCAGAAGTTGTTCTTTGGTTTTTTATGAGAGGAGATAGATTCTATGATGCCTTTAAATAGGAAATATCCTAGGAACACAAGGAAAATGATGATTTCAGTTCAAATGAAACTGAAAGTATACAAGCTTTGCTAGAATTTAATCGATAATAAAACATGAGGACATAAAGATGCAACGCCAAAATTTAATTGACAGCAAAGATCTGAAAACTATTGACGTGAGTTGTCAATTTTAATTAGAAAAATTGTAGAGCTAATTAGTTGCTAAGTATATATTGCATAATATCTTTATTTTTAGAATCAACCAGATTTTTAACCTAAGATAATGCATAGCTTTGAATATTTTTTTTCTTTTGTAGTTTTTTTTTCTCTATACAACTATATATGGTATCATAGTAGATATTGAAGAGAGAAAAACATCGATGTTCATCATGGTATCAGAGTAGAGATCCTAGGGATTTTTGCTATGATCAAACCTAAATTATAACAGGGAGAAAATAGACCTAATAAAAAACTATGTTAGAAACAATTGAGTGGCGCATCATCAACAAGGTGAGAGTCCTTCCACAACCGCCATCCTTAAGGATTTAATGACCCAAATGACACAAGTTTTGACCTAGAATTAGACTTAAATCCATGCATCAAATACCAATTTTTCCACTACACATATTGGCATTAAGTTGAATGGCACTAACTATGCCTTATGGTCCCAAGTTTTTGAGATGTATCAATTGGGACTTGCCATAGCCTCAACCAATGGATCCAACCTTTAGGAGATGGAGAACTAAAAATGCAATTGTGAAGAGATGGTTGATTAATTCCATGGACCCAACCTTGATAAGCAATTTTACTCATTTTCCCATAGCAAAAATGGTAAGAGATTTGATTTCTACAACTTTTTTCATGGAATTGACACCTCTCAAGTGTATGATATGAAAAAGAGATGTGACTAGAATGAGATAAAATAGAGGGCCAATTGAAGCATATTATAATAGTCTTCAAGGTTTATGGAGAGAAATTGACTTCCATCGCCTTAACCCAATGAAATGTCCCACAGCATAGAAAGGTATAACTCGGTTATACTGGAATATAGAGTCTACGCTTTTCTTGATGGGTTGGATGATCATCTGGATAAGACACATGCATATGTGCTTTAGATTCGACCATTCCCTATGGTTGAACAAGCCTATGCTCATGTCCGAAGGCAGGATGTAAGATAAGTAGTTATGGTGTTAGGCACAAAGTTTATACATGCTAGTGCCATGGCCTCCAAAGGAGTCAAGATGGAACCTCAATGACCATCGATGCTTCAGATTTCAAAACCAGTTCTTCCTCTCTAGGAGATGGAAAAATGAATACAACCTCAAAGGCCAAGACACAATCGGAAGGAGGCTTTACACACTATGGAAACATGAAGCATACTTGTGAAACTTGCTTTAAGTTACATGGATACCTAGAATGCTGGAAAAAGCTCAAGGCACAAAAAGATGTTAATAGTGGGTTGAGATGAGCTCCTCTGATAAATGCAGAACCTCACTTGTCTTTGATTCCACATGTGGAATCGTTAAGTATTTCAACTACTCTTATAATCAAGGTAATCGTGGTTATGCATTGCTTAGTTATAATCAAGATATATACAGTGGTTGGATTATTGACTCGGGAGCAACTGATCACATGATATCCAATTCGAATCAATTTGTCAAGATTACTGTAACATCTTCGATTCCGAACCTGTAAGGATTGGCCATAAAAGTCTGAATGGATCAACCATGAACCATTGGCCATGGCATTGATCGATTCGATCGGTCAAGAATCAATGATTGGTCATGGTCCAACCGATCAATCGATTGATCGACCATGAACCGGTCGAGCTATCGACCGTGAATTGTTTACTGACCATACCGATAGGATTGGATCACCAGCTCATAAGATGATTTTTTGATCATGAGAATTGGTCACGAGATGATTTTGGATCGATAGATGGTCATGGGTCGATCCAACCGATTATAGTGCCCGATCGCGGGTGATTCCATTTAACTATGCATCGATACACAGACGATTCGACTTGATCAAATGCGATCGTCTTCTGACCAAAAATGCATCATTCCCTAATTAACTCTTAATAATCTTAAATGAATCTTGAATTGGTGATGTTCGATTGTGGATCGGAAGTGCATTGACCATGAACCATATGGATGGATTTGGTACCGATCGAAATGAGCTCAGGGATAGACCCAATTATTCTGTTACTAATTCAGGGATAGACCTAACTATTCTATCACTAACTCAGGTATAGACACAACTATTTGGTCCATGAGTGCCTTGGCTTAGTGCTAGGTCGTTGATAGCCTTAAAATTGGCCTTGACCGATCAAAGGATCAATGGACCACCATTTAGGCCGACTGACTGTCTAAGGGAACGATTTGGCCGAGTGTGGCGTATGATGACCGAATCTCGAGTGTATGTGATTCAATTTTTCGAGGTGTACCTAATGATCCTTTTTTTGGCCTCGGAATCAACTTAGATGACGAAATTCTCTGGACCGCCTTCTTGAGGAAGAAAATGACAAAATAAATAAAACTCTAGAACACCATCATTAAATAAAGGGGGAGATATGTCCTTTGACTTTGCAAAAGTTATGATAAATTTAAAAATATCCTTTATGGGCAAGAAAAAGATGGTGCACATGTGGCCCAATCAAAAAGTGATATCTAAAGCTCTCATTAATGACCTAAGAAGTTTAGGCATTGAGTTGGCAATCTTGATAGTCTTATCTTCAAACTTCATTAAATGCTCATTAAATGTGAGATACAAATGATCCAATGAAAGGGTGAAAAGCGAGCCACCATCAATGATGCCTATAAGCTAGATTGCCAACCAAGATCTTTTAGCCGACGAACTCATTCTTTAGGTACAATCATTGGATAAATAGGCTTGCCACCTACGGACCATATGCGAGACACTTGAAAAATTTAGAATGAACCATTTGGCTTGGTAATGATGGTACCGAGTAGTATAAATAGGAGGACCTCTCCTCATTTTGCATCATGCCATTCACTTTCTCCTTCCTCCTTCTCCTAGACGCCATCTCCTCCTCACGTCTCTCTCTCTCTCTCTCTTTTACTACCTTGCTCACCCACCGCCTTACAGGACGACCCTCTCTTGGTAAGGCCACCTATAATTTATCGAGGTTCATCAAAGGTAAGTAGAATTCCTAACCCTTGGCTAGGGCGATATGCTACATCGTCGAGTCTTAGTCATGTGCTTACTCATGAGTAGTCGTTTTTATGTTGCAAGTCCATTTTGTATGGTTTGCTCGTGTGTTGGTTAAGATGGAAGATAATAAACTGGCTTATGCGACAGATGATATGTGATCATTAAATGAAAGAAGAAGATCGTCGTCACATAGCGTTGACGGTGATGCCTTGTTCGTGAGAACATAATACCTTGGTTGAGTCAAGATGCTTGGGTTGAGCCCAAATGCCTTGGGTGAGCTAACCCTTGGGAAGCCTTGGTTAAGCTGGGATGCCCTAGTTGAGCCAGGATGCCTAACTTGAAGCTGGATGCCTCAGTTGAGCCGAGATGCCCTATTGAGCCAGGATGTATGCTAACGAACCTTTTATGCATGCCGGTATGTTTATTATTACTTGACTTGGTGTGTTCATGGATAACTGAAGGTAAGCATGCATATAAGTTACACCGAAAGGTATATATGTGTAGTCAAGGTGAAGCAGTAATATTATTATTGATCTACCATCGATATTATTATTCAAATACTATTCATGCTAAATTTGATGACAAGCTGTCATCCTAGCAGATGATTAGGGGTTTTTACTTACTGAGTCGTGAACTCACTCCTTATTTTTTAGACTTGTAGGTAGGAAAGCGTCATGTTAGTTTTGAAAGCCGCAGTCACACTAGAGGAGATAGGAGTTTCCCTTGGTTTTTGTGGAAACTTGCAGTATGATTTAAAAAGGAAAAATGGCCCATAGAAAAAAGGCTTGTAAGAGTACTATTATAATATAAATCAATGTATTATGTGTGATGTATGTCCCAGTCTTCTAGCTGTTGTTTGTCTGAGGGGTTCATTTGTTCATGTTTTCGCATGTGCATGATAACAAGATAAAAGAAATTGGGACGGCGACGAGCTTGGGACGTCACGAAATAACCATTGTCTTTCGTGACCCTAGAGATGGAATCGGGTTTGTGACACTCACCAACCAAGACGAAGTAGTATTGCCAATGCTAATAGGGTCATAGACCCTATTATAAGAGTTGGGGTTGTTTATAACGACCCGGGTCCCACTGTATAATATTATCCGCTTTGGACACTGAGTAGTCACGGCTTTAAAACGCGTTGCACAGGTTAAAGGGACCTCAAGCCTTATAAACTAGCCCAAGACTCCCCCCTAAGCGATGTGAGACTAGAGAGGACCCCTCCCCTTCCTTGGGCTGTCACTCTCCACCCCTTAAGAGCACATCGTCCTCGCTGTGGCCCCCACACGCGGTCTAGAGTCAGCTCTGATACCATTTGTAACGACCCGGGGTTCTACTATATAATATTGTATGCTTCGGACATTGAGTTCTCATGGCTTTAAAACGCGTTACACAGGTTAAAGGGACCCTAAGCCTTATAAACTAACCCAGGACTCCTCCTCTAAGCGATGTGGGACTAGAGAGGAGCGCTCCCCTTCCTTGGGCTATCACACTGTTGCTCTCACCCTTTTTCTCATTATCCAATACTTTGTCGGTTCCATCTTTCTCAAATAAATTGATGTATGTAGGGCAAGCCACTGAAGGGCTAAATTGCATTGCTCTAATCTATCCTGCTTTTTGTCTTTCTCAGGATATTCTCACAAAGGAGATCAATGGATGTGGTACCAAGAAATGGGGTTATGCTACATGGATTATTTTAGTCCCGGTAAAGAAAGCAACATGCAACACTCAACTAGTATCATGGAGAGAGATTTGGCTATGACATCGTTGTTTGGAACATTCATCATTCAGTTATATGAAGTACCTATTTCTTGATCTATTATCCAACTTTTAGGATTCAACTTTTAAATGTGAAACTTGCATTTTGGCTAAAAGTCATAGTGCACCTTTCTCAATAAGTATACATAAAAGTGATATTCCCTTTATGTTAATTTATTCTAATGTTTGGGGACCCTCTCCAATTACTATTTTTTCTAGAATTCATTGATTTATGACATTTGTTGACGATTGTACCCAAATGACTTAGTTATACTTGCCGAAGCACAAAGATGATGTGTTGGGTATGTTCTGAACTTTTCATGCTATGATTTAGATGCAATTTCAGCTAAAGCTCAAATTCTTTGTTCTAACAATGGTGGAGAGATTGTTAATAAGGAATTTCAAAATAATTTTGAGAATCATGGCCTTCTTCATGAAACCTCCTATACTCAAAACACCACAACAGAATGGAGTTGTCGAATAGGAAAAAAAAGAAGACATATCTTAGAAACTACTCATGCATTATTGTTTAGTTCACATGCACCGAATAGATACTAGCATAATGTTGTGGTCACAATAGTATATCTATTGAATCGTATGCCTTCACAGGTGTTGAATTTCAAGACTCCATTTTAAGTCATTTACAAACATGTTACTCTACCATCTATTTTGTTGATTCCTCCTCGAGTTTTTGGATGTGTTGCTTTTGTTAATTTCCACAAAAATCAATGTACTAAGCTTGACCGTTGTGCAATTCATTGTGTCTGTGTTTTTTTTTTTTTTTTTTTTTTTTTTTTTTTTTTATGGGTATGATGCACAAAAAAAGGAATATTTATGTTACAATTCTGCTACCAAACGTACCTATGTCACCATGGATGTAACCTTTGTGGAATCTAAAAGATTTTTTCATCGTAACTAGCATCCAAAATCCTTTCAAAGGGAGATACGAGTTGAAAGGCAAAATTGGTGGGATTATGTTGTATCCAAATACACTTTATTACAAAACTGAAATTGGACAACCTGGCAGCCTAGTGAGCAAAAAATGCAAAGTAGTGGTTGGTGAGGAGAATAAAATTGATATTGAGTAAGGGAACAATGATAATACTACACAAATTGTTAAACCTCGTCACTCTTCAGTACCTAACGACCCGTCTCCTGAGAATATTCTTGAGGCAAGCTCTCCTACTACACCTTCTTCTCTTAATGACTTGAATACTTCTGTCAATTATCATTTACCTTTTAGGCATAATCGTGGAAAGCCCCCAAATCGACACTCATTGGATTTTAAAGGAAGGAGATCAAAATGCCCTATTGTAAATCATGTATGAGCTTGGAGACTATCATAATCTCTCAAGGTATTTGCATACAACATGTCTTCAGTCCATGTTCCCAATGGAATATAAGAAGCCTTAGTAGATCCAAAGTGGATTCAATTGATAAAAGAAGAAATGGAGGCGCTAAAAAAAACATAAAACATGGAATCTTGTTCCATTGCCAGATGGAAAAAAGACAATTGAGTGTAAATGGGTGTTGGTGGATAGATCTATTGAAAGATATGAGGTGAGACTTATGGCAATGGGATATACACAAACATATGGCATAGATTACTAAGAGACTTTTTCACCGATGGTGAAATTGAACACTATTAGGGTCTTGTTGTCTCTTGTTGCAAATTTAGATTTTTTTTTTTTTTTTTATTGGGGATTAAAATTAGGGTTTTTCCGTCGCCGCCGGGCCTCATCGTCGCTCACTCAGCCACCATTGCTTGGCGCTATTCGGATGCCCTTGATGACAAACGAGGGAGCACCAGCCTCGGGTCCGCGAGAGCCTAAGTACTAGAAGACGTAGGCCGGGCACTCATTGGGGAGATCGGAGATGGAGAGGGAGACATCAATGGCGGCGCACTCATCGGCGGCCTCCCGAGCAGGCAGATCATGGCCTTCGACTTGGCCGCCGAGTGGCCATCGTTGGGGGCTGGGGTTGGGGTCGGGGGTGAAGCCATGGCCACCAAGTGGCCATCATCGAGAGGGTCGGTGGGAGCCGCGGCTTAAGTGGCCATCGTCATAGTCGAGGTCGGAGCTGCCAGCCATCGAGTGGCCATTGTCGTGGTTAGGTCGGGGTTGGGGTCGCAGGTGAGCCACGGCCCGAGCGTGGGCGCCGTTGAGGGGACAGCGACCGGCTGAGATTTAGGGTTTTGAATTGGGGGGACACCAAACGGCACTGTTTTGATGTTAGGATGCTGACTGTACTCTTCGGCGGAGAGCCACATTAGCTTTAAAAATTAATAAAAAGTGCCACGTCGAATTTTCGGCCAATCGGATCGAGTTGGCACCAAAGTGAGCGTTTTTCAAACTTTTTGGCATTTAAGTGAACCGACAGAAACTTTTGGCACCAAAGTGAGCACCATACACAACTTATGGCACTAATAATTGGCTTATCCATGAAAAATTAGATTAGCCATTGCACTAGTTCGATGTAAAAAAGAACACTCATGGCGACCTTGAGGAGGAAGATTTATATGGATATTCCATTAAGTACGCTATTTTCTGAAAAATAGAGGTTGTGTGAAAGTTGCAATGTCCATTGTATGGTCTAAAACAATCATCTGGTGCATGGTTTGGACAATTCGGCTTGGCTATGAAGAAGTATGGTTTTACTAGAGTAACTCGAATCAAAATCTATTCTTGTTTGACAAGGAAAGGTAATCGCTTTAATAATCTATGTTGATAACATGATTATCACATGGGATAACATGGAAGAGATCTCTAGACTTCAAAGAGATGGAGCAGGCGAGTTTGAAATGAAGAACCTAGGTGTCGCGACCTACCCTTGGGGGAGGGAACAGGTTTAGGGGGTATTGCCCAAAGGACGGGCCTAAGGCCAAAGGCCAGCGCGGCTCTCTCAAGCCCATACCCGCGTGGCGTTGGAATATTCTTAAGAAATTTTGCACAAAGGAGTCGCCACTAGCCTATTGGGGTCAGCTAGGAACCAAGTGAGGCATGGGAGCGTGCCTCACTTCCTACGCAACAGAGAATCTAGGGTCGGGGACTTGATTACACTAATTGACTAATTAGTGCCCTTTCGGTACCTAATCATGTTCATTTTTATCAAAATAATTTTTAGCAGGCAGCTTGAATTGATTTTTATGCTTATCCACTAACATGTGAGGTGATTTTGCAGGTGCGCAATCATTAAAATAATAACCATAACTACCAAGATCCTAATTGCCATAAAATTAAACACATGCCATCAAACATAATTAGATATGCAAATTAAACATGCACATAATTAATATACGAGCACATAAAAGTCTAATTATGCTAAAATGGCAATACATGGCAAATCCTAATCAAATCCCATCATTTTGGATTTTTGAAATTTTTAATTTTTTTAATTAATTTTTAAATTTTTTTAAGTTTTAAATTTTTAAATTTTTTTTTAAAATTTAAATTTTTTTTTTATTTTAAAAATTTTAATTTGTAAAAGAAAATATTTTTAATTTTTTAATTTTTTTAATTTTTAATTTGTAAAAGAAAATATTTTAAAATTTTTAAAATTAATTTTTGATTCAAGGTGAGCCGAGGTCGGGTTCGGTTCGACCCGGCCGGTCAAAAGCAGATCGGGTTCGGTCGGAGGCCGGGCAGGTTGATCCAAATGGGGGAGCCGGCCGAACCGGCAAGCCACGACCAACCTGGGATCGGCACTTTCTTCGGTTCGGATTGGGCCGACCCAGGCGGGCCCGATTTGGTCCAATCTCTTTTACTTTTTTTAAAAAAGCCCACAATTCCTAAGTTCCTAAGCCCCACAAGTCTATAAGCCCGAGAAAAACTTGACCCAAACCCAAAACCAGCCCAAATAGCTCAAAAACCCTACCCGGTTCGCGACCAGTGTCCGACCCTAACTCCTTTTGCTTGAAAACCTAGGGTTTCTAGGTGGCGTTAGCGGCGGGCGCGGCGAAGGTGGTCGGACGGCAGCCGCGCGGTAGACGGGCGCGGCCGCCGACACACGCGTGTGGCAGCGGAACGCGGCCGAGGAGTGGCGGCCGCGTGGCGGCGAGTGTGGGGGCTCGCTTGGCGGTGGCGGCGAGCGGCTCAGGCCGGCGTCGGGTTGAGGCGGCGATGGGTGGCAGCAGCCTGCAGAAGCTGCGCGAGGTTCGGGCCCGGCAACTAGAGCGCGGGGCACGGCAGGCCCGGTCGGCTTTGGTGGTGCGGCGGAGTTCAATCAACTCCAGTCACAGTTCGTCTCCCGCTGGTTCGCGGCGGATGCTGTCGTTGCGGCCGAGCGCGGTAGTCGTTGCGGGCGGGCGCAGCGGTGCTCGGGTTTTATTCTTGATGGTGCTGGCGGACGTCGGCGCTTGCGGCAGCGATGTGGCGCGAGGTGTGGGCGTCGCTCGAGGTGCGAAGAAGCAGCGGCTCGGCGTTGAGAGAAAGAAGCCGCGACTTGCGAGGTGGCTTTGGCGGCGAAATTTGCTCCCTCGCTTCTCCGAGATGCAGGTTTCGGGGAAAACGGTAGAAAGGCGGTCTCGGTTGGTCGGCGGCGTCGGGTTGGGGGCGGCGAGGAGGACGGCGGCTTTCCGGATGGCGTTGGGCAGCGCCGCCGTTGCCCTCCTCCCCTCCCGTTTCCTTAGATTTGGGTTCCGAGAAGATGGCGGGGGGGCGGCGATGACCGTAAGGGCAGCTGACGGCCAGTCTTCTTCCACCCTCTCTCAGATCTCCTTTATCTCCCTCTCTTTCCTTTGTCCTCTGCCCACCCTCTCTCTTCTCTCTTTGTGTTTTTCTTTGTTCTTCCTTCAAACTCTCTCCCTCTCTCTCTCTCTCTCTCTCTCTGCCGAGCTCTGTGCTCCTACGTGTTGCCGCTGCCTTCTGCTGCGAGGTTTGCGTGCGAAACAAGGTGGAGGAGGGCCGAGGAGGCTGCGTGGCACGGGCGAAGAGGAAAAGCGGGCTCACCCCTTCCATGTTTTTTCTTTTTTTTTTTTTTTTTTTGTTTTTGCTTTGTTTGTTTTTTTTTTTCTTTTTAGTGGCTAATTCATAATGCCAGACAATTAAATACTAAACAAAAAATGGGAAAATTTAGGTGTCAACAACGGGGCTCTCAAATATTTCTTAGGGATAGAAATAGCCAAACCAAAAAATGGTGTATTTCTTTCTCAAATAAAATATGTGCTAGATTTTATTGTCTAAAAAGTAAGGATTCTTCAGACTATAAGCCATTCAATACTCTAATTGTTCCAAAATCACAAGCTTGGAAGTATCGATCAAGGAGTGCCAACTAATAAGAAAGAGGTATGAAAGATTAGTGGGTAAGTTAATCTATTTATCCCCATACTCATCCATATATCATTATGTAAATGGCGTATGAATGTGGTAGTTGAATTCTTTGTTACTTGAAATCCGCTCAAGGAAAGGACTATTGTTCTCAAAGAATAACCATGTTAAGAGATAAGTACACCTCAAGTGCCATAACCCAGCACAAGGATACTTAAGTACCATAACTTACAAAAGATACACTTAGTGCCACATTCGAAGAAAATGGATCGCCATAAGTGCCACTCAGAGCTAAAATATTGATGTGACATTTTTTCGGCGAAGGGGGGGTGCAAAACGCGACGTAGTTTTTATACAACGCGTGACAAAATAATACAAAAACAGTGTAGTTTTGGGCTGATGTGCTAAAAAAAATATATAATAATTAATGGTAAATTTAGTTAAAATGTTTAAAAATAATAATTTTAAATTAAATTTAGTTAAAATATTAAAAATATTAAAAATTTAGAAATTAATTAAAAGAAATGGGGGGGTGTGCTGGCTCGCCTCCCCTACCGCCGCCGCCGCCGCCGCGCCTCCCCACATCGTCGCCGACCCTTCTCGGCAACGGAGGAGATAGTGAGATGCATTGGGCCCAGATTAGGGGGTCGGCGGCCAGCCAATCGCGGCGAGGCCTGCTGACCCTCGCCCAGATCCCACGAGGGGTGGCGGCCTTTTTGCTGAAACCGACCAACCGGCCGTTACCGTCGGGGGGTTGGCCGGCCCGGGCGAGGCCGCTGAGCCCTTGTCGAATGCGGGGGAGGGCCGCGGCCTCGCCCGGATTATGTGGCTGGGAAATGGCGAGGGGTCGTGGTCCTCGCTCGGAATGCGGTGAGGGGTCGGCGGCTACTTGCCCAGCGACCAGGGCGCCTTTGCTTGAGGGTTGCCTCGGTGTGCGGCGACCTTTGGCCCGGCCGGGCAAGTGCCATCGACCCTTGCCGGATTTGGGCGAGGCTCACAAGCCCTCAACGCTGGTTGGCGAGGTCACCGGCTCTCGCCGAGGCTCGGCGACCTCGACCAACCTCCCCCTCCGTCACCGCCCTTCTTAGCGGCGGCGGGGCGGCGGCGCGCGCCTCGGCCACCGCCCCCATTTTGTTTTTTGTTTGTTTTTAATTTAATTTTTAATATTTTAACTAAATTTAATTTAAAGTATTTTAATATTTTAACTAAATTTAATTTAGTATTCATATATATATATATTATTTTTATCATGTCAGCCTAAAGCGACGTTGTTTTTGCATTATTTGTACGTTAGCATACAAAATGACGTCGTTTTGGATTCATCGAATACCACGTATACAATTTAGTCGAATTTTGGCCGGATTGGCTCAAGTGATTCATTTTGCTCAATTTTGCCAAGTATACATTTCGTAAGTTATGGCACTTAGATGTCCATTTACTGCCAATATCTCACCATGTTAATATTAAGGTTTATACAAATGTAGACTAGGCGAGGGGAGTGTTTTTATTTGGAAGTCCTAATGGGCTACTTCACCTTCGTAGGAGGCAATCTTATCACTTAGAGGAGCAAGAAGCAAAAGGTAGTGGCATTTTCTAATGATGACGTTGTGTTAAGAAGATTGGCCAAAGGACTTTGTGAACTTGGTTGGCTTAAGATATTCTTGATTGAGATTGGTTTTGCTCTCAATTTTAAGATGAGCTTATTTTGCGACAATAAGGTGGCCATCAATATTTCTCATGATCCAATCCCAGCATGACCATACTA